>JANRGW010009545.1:0-18980 GCA_024733675.1 Psilopsiagon aymara | reverse complement strand
GAGACACTGAGGTGCTGGAGCGGGACCAGAGAAGGGCAATGGAGCTGTGCAGGGCCTGGAGCACAGTGTGATGGGGAGCGGCTGAGAGACCTGGGGGGTTCAGATGGAGAAGAGAAGGCTCAGGGGGACCCGATCGCTGCCTACAACTGCCTGAGAGGAGGATGGGGCCAGGAGGGGGCTGAGCTCTGCTCCCAAGGAGCAAGGGATGGGACAAGAGGAAATGGCCTCAGCTGCACCAGGGCAGGGTGAGATGGAGATGAGGAACAATTCCTTCCCCAGAGGGAGCTCAGGCATTGGAACTGCCCAGGGCAGGGCTGGAGTCACTGTCCCTGGGGGTGTTTAAACATGTGTTGATGTGTTGCTTAGGGATCTGGTTTAGTGTTAGGCTTTGTGGTGTTAGGTTTAGGGTTGGACTCAGTTAAAGGTGTTTTGCAACCTAAGTGATTCTGTGATACTCTCTCTTGGGCTTTGGTTGGTCCTTGCAGACAGCTGTCAGTGGAAGAAGTCACTGGAATGATGTTGAGAAAGTCTGCACATCTGTCAACCTCAGCAAAGCCTGCAAGAGCTATGAAGAACTAGGTGGGTAGAGGTGGTCTATGCAGCTTTGCACAGGGAAATGGGAAGGAATGGTAATACAAGAGGACAGTGTCAATCTTCTGGCTGGAGCAAGGGAGGGATGTGTGAATACAGAAGATGCATGGGAGGTGCCTGGTGTTCCCTGGGAATGCTGTAGTCCTTGGCTGTCCTTAGCGCCTCATCAGAAATGAAGGGCAGTTGATGTCTGGCTGTCCTAAAGCTTCCAGACAGGGAAATGGGATGGCCATTAGGGATGGGGCTGGGATGGTTCAAAAAGCGGGGTGATCACTGGAGAGTGGTGCTTTCCAGAACCACACTTGTTTAGTAAGGAGAAGGAGGGACAGGGAAAACTGGGATTCAGTGGACCAGGACCATGGGTCATTGTCCTGTGCTGCACAGCAGCTGTGCCTTGCAGCCAGCTTTCAGCTGGCTCTCCAGCCTGGTTTCCTTCCTGCAGTTCAGAGCCTGCTGCATGGCTTGGCTTCAGCCTTTGTTTTAAAACAGGTTCCTGATGGGTATTAATAAGCTTTAAGCCCTTTAAGAACAGCAGACTTTTAGTCTCCATGTGTATTTAGAAGCAATACCTGTTCAGTCTTGTGAAGAGCCATCAGGCACTGTTCTGAGTAAACAGAGATGGTTTTAGTTATTCTTTCCTTGTGTGCTTTGTGCCTGCTTGGTGTGTGGGTTGTGAGTGAAGTAGTTGGAGCAAACAAGATCCACCAAATAGGAGACATCTCCTCCATTGCCCCATGGAGCTCAACTGAAACCTCTGGCCCTCCTGTTGCTGCCCCAGCCATGAAGCCCTGCAGAGAACCCTGGGGAAAGCCCAGCAGGAACCAATTTCTCATCTCCTCTAGACTTTGAGTTGGACGTTCTGCACTAGTTCAGGAGCTTCACTTTTGCTGCCTGCCGCTTGGGCTGGCTTGGAGGGGTGTCAGGAGCTCCACTTGTAAAACAATCTTTTTCCTTCCAAGAGAAATCCGGTCCCCTCTGTTCAATCCGTTGGTTTTTGCATTGCGAGTTTGACCACAGGATGTCACTGTAATTCCAGAGATGAACAGGCATCTCTGGTGGTCTGCAGGAATTTCCTTGGGATGATGGGTTTTTTGGTGGGGGGGTTGGTGGTTGTTTTTTTAATTCCTGTTTAGGTCCTAGGATGGTTAAATAGCCAGTTACATAAATGTCCTCTTAAACTACTTTTGGAAAGCAGTTGGGAATTAGAGAGAACATTTACCCGTGTGTGTCTGCTTGCTTTCTGCGTGGGTCAGCATGAGGGAAGGGGAGCTAGAGCTGTACTGCATCTCCCCCAGCAGTGGGGTCCTGCTGGAGCCACTGGCTCTGGGTCGCTTTGAGAGGTGGATAGAGCACTTGGATTCCCAAGTAGACCTGAAGCCTCAAGTGATAACAATTTCTTGTGTTACAGGCTCAAAGACAGAGTGTCTCAACTTAACCATGACGGAGGTGGTAAAAAGGCAAAACTCCAAATCCAAGAAGAGTTTCAACCAGGTAACTCGAGTCATGGTGCTTTCACATTTGATGACAGGAGGTCAGCCTGACGCTGCTGGGGAGAAGCAGGGTGGGAGAGGGGAGCTCTTTGGGGGATCCGTTTGCTGTTGGCCACTGTGCCTGTGTCAGGAGTACCTGGCTCCCCTTCCCTGCACAGATGCACTGCACCTGGCAGCTCCTCACTCAGGCTCTTTTTGTCTCAGCAGATCAGTGTGTCCCAGATAAAAGTAGACAAGGTCCAGATCATAGGTGTCCAGTCCTCCTTTGCCGTGTGCCTGGACCAGGATGAGCAGAAGATCCTGCAGAGTGTAACCAGGTAGGAACTGCCCACTGCAATCAGAGCTCCTGAGATGTGCATCCTGTGTGTAAGGACTTGCCCATGAAGCATGGGTGGCCACAGAATCATAGAATGGTTACAGCTGGAAGGGACCTTAAATACCATCTAGTTATCCTCTAGGGGCAGGGACATGCCATGAGGAACCAAGGTTCTGAGCTCCATGGTGGGTCTGTGACAGATGCCCAAGCTGGGTGATGAAGCTCCAAGCTCTGGAGTGCAGCTGAGCTCAGGTTGGATGGATGGTCCTGCTCAGATCTCCATTTACATTTTTGACTGTCACAGTCTAAAAGGTGGTTCCCAATCAACTGTTAAACTCTATACAGATATCTCTTTCAGAAGAACAGTCATAATACAGAGGAAAGTTATGCTATAGAGGTGTTTGAAGAGCACTGGGGATATGAGCAAAGCCTTCAACTTCTAAACCCCATTTGAGTTCTTCACCACCTTTGTCATACCCATTGCAGAAGGAACCCATGATCTTCATGGGAGAGACTGGGGTACAGCAGGAATTGTTCATTTGACTATTCATCCATCAGGTGTGTCCCCAGGTGCTGGAATTTGAAAACTCAGTGTAGAGAATGTACTTCCATGAGCACAGAGAGATCAACCCATTTGAATGGAAAGAGATTTGGGATCTTATTTCTTAAATAACAGTGAAGAGAAGTGTTTTACTGCAACTCAGGGAGCCTGTGGGAGAGCTCAATGGAAAGGAGCTACATCCCCATCCCCAGAGCTTGGGGGATGCAAAAGGTCTTGTTTTCCCTTGTGCTCCTGCCCTAGGTCCTGATCTGACCTGAACTTTCAGCACTCTAGCTCCAATCCTGTTGAGATTGCACTGGTTCCTGTCTGCAGATATTTCTGCTGCATCTGAGGCTGGTGATTGTCAGCCACATACCTTATTTATATCCTGTTCTCTTTTGTTCCCCTGCAGGTGTGAGATCTCGGTGTGCTACAAACCCAGGGACAGTGAACAATTTGCACTAAGAAGATCCCCTTTGCTCCATCAGGACCCCTCTGAGTTTCATTCTCTCCTGTGTTTACCCATTGCCACCTTCAGTGGAGCATTGCCATAAAAGAACCCTGTGTCATGTCAAACCAGATCCCATCCAACACCAGTGTTGGCTCAGGAGGAGGAAGTTGGCTTTCCTCCTTTGGGCTGGAGACCCAGCATTCTTGTTCAAGACATCCTGCAGCCAAAGTGTTAGCGTGGTGCCTGAGCTGCTCTGCTCTGGGCTCAGCCTGTCCTTGGGAAATGAGAACGTTGGTGCTGTGCTCTGGTATCTCTCAGGGTTCCTCAGTAATGGGAGGAAAGTGGTTTCCTTGAGATCTCCATTTGGTTCAGCAGATGACAAGAGCTGGATTGAGAGGACAAGGCAAGGACAGGGGTGTTTCCCTTCAGCACATGGTGCTGTGGCTGTATCTGACAGTGGCTGCCAGGCCAGTGTGAGCTGGGGGAGCCCCTGATGGGGCATTTTGGGAAGCTGATGTCCTTGGCTGAGTGATGGTATGTGGCCTTCAAGGCATGTGGAGCTGGAGGTCACCCAACCAGTGTCCTGATGGCATTTCATCTGTATCAGGCTGAGGGAGCTCAGGACAGTCCTTTGGGGATGGGGACAGACTTTCCCAAAGGTTCCTTTCAATTATGAGGGCTTGATGTCTCACAGAGGAACAATGCAGAGCAGAGCAACCCAGCTGAGGCTCAGAAAGACCCCAGCATGGATTGTAGACTGCTTGTGTTGCTGTGAATGGAATGCAATAGGCTATACTGGTGTGTGAACAGCTTGTCATTTATATATGTCCTCACTGTAAACCCAGGAGCTGCAGGAGATGAACTTCCCATTTCTACAGAATTTCAGAGCTCATGTGAGATGTACTCCCTGTTCAGCCCATGTCCTTGCATCCCACTCTTCAGCACTGGATACTAAAGACATCCCAGAGGCTGAGTCCTCAGGAGTTGCTTGAAATAGGGCAGGAACCATGCTCACACTCATAGGAGGGGGGGAAGTAACAGGGAAACCACTAGGATTGTTAAGCTCACCTGAAGAGGGAGCTTTGCTAGAGAAGAGCCCAGCACCAAACCCACTAGTGACACTTGCAAGCGATGGTAGGATTCGAGATCCCCTCCTTCCCCTCAGAAGAGGCTTTCCTCCCCCTTCCTTCTTCTACAAGGCTGTAGGTACAGAAAGGTGCAATATTTGGAGGTATTTAGAGGTATTCTGACCCAATGAGCAAAGAAATGAGACTGGGAAAGTCTTGCCTGGTTTCATATCCCTCAAGCTGTTTCGCAGTGGGTTTTGGTGATTGCACTAATGAGAATAGGCAGAAGAGTGTGATGCCCGCTGCGGGCTAAAAGGATCATAATGCTGAGGATGTGCTCCATACAAGTGTCTGGAAGGGATCCCCAGTACTGCTGGGGGGCTGCAGGGCTCAGCCATGATGAGGCCACTGCCTCTGGGGACAGTTTGGTCTGCATCCAGCAGTGAACATCTTGGTTTAAGAAGGTGGTTTTCTGGTGTCCTCAGCAGCTCTGGATTCAGCTTCTGCCAATGGCCAGAGATGAGCCAAAATGAGACATGAACACGCTCCGGAGGCCTCTGTGCTCCATCCTTCTACTTGAATAAACCATCCCAAGGATGGTGTTTCCTGGTGGACTCCAAGAAAATACCCTCGTGCAGGGTGAAGCATCACTTGGACATAAGCAGGAGCTCTGGCTCCACCATGATGCAAAGCTGGCTTGGACTCCCGGCAGGAACCCAGCTTCCTTAGCCACACACCGACTTCAGAAGCACCTCTCCTATGTGCATGGCACAATGTCCATCCCTTGCTTGCAGCTCAGGCTTGGCAGGGACATCAAGGCACTGCCAGGTCGTGGTGCACTGTCTCCTCAAACTGGCTGCCTGTGGGTGGTGTGGGAGCACGCACTGAGGTCGCTGCTGTGCACTTCTGTACATCAGTTGTTTAAGTTCCATGGGCTCAAGAGATCAGAAGTGGATTTTAACAACTTTTTCCATGCTCCTGGAAAAAGTTTTCTCACTGACTCTTCATTTCTCCAGTGGGTTCTTGTGTGTCTTCTCAACCGGGGCTGAGATTTGACAGCTGGGGTTTTATTGGTCAGTACTTTAAAATAGCACCTTATCCTGTTGAAACCTTGCTATTTGTGATCTCGAGATCCATGGCTAAATATATCGCTGCCACTGTTACTGATGTGAACCTCTGGGGTTTCAGCTCACCCCGCAGAAATGCCAGAGGAGAGAATTTCCCTCTTGGAGAGCAAAACAAGCACAAACTCTGGGGACTTTGTAATCCCAATTCAAGTTTTGACCTCTGACGCTTTCTGGAAATGAAAGAAGTCTGAGGTTCTTTCAGGTCACCTTTGTACTCACGTGCAGCCTCACCAAATCTCTGTGATGTCTGTGCTGAGCTGTAAAATACTGTTCAAAGAACTTTTAAAGCCATTGTAAAATATTAAATGTCAATTTATTTCAGATACAAGGGCAGCATTTGAGTCCAGTAATTCCAGAGCAGGCAGGAGGCATGTGAGAAGAACACCCAGGTCATTTGCAGAGTAGCTGATCTTAGAGCAGGAAAAGGCTCATAAAGTCATTATGTTCACGAGCTTTGTCCCAGAGGGCACGACACGGAGACCTGCAGAGGTTAATTGGGCTGCTTCTCTGAGTCTAAAAACTGGTTTTGATGTTGTACATCCACAATTGGTTTCATGCTGGATGAAGTGGAAAAGAAATGAGCAGAGCTTGTGTGCATGAGGTGAGATGTGTGCAGACCCTTCCATTCTACAAGGCTCCTCAGCCCTTACTGTGTTGCTTTGCTGGGTGCCCAGCAGCTCCTGGGGCTATGGGCAAGGTGCAGCCTGGGTGGCAGAGCCCTGCAGTGGAGGGTGAGTGGTTTTGCCCAGCAGCCAGGGACCAGGATGCTTCTGACTGGGAAATCTCTTGTGCAATTTGGGGGTGAAGACTTTGCGGATGGAGCTGTTGCTGCTGAAAGTGCTCTCAAAGATGAATGACAGTGGCAAATGTTTAACTGGCTCAAGTGATGCCTTCTTCCTGGGGGGTGTTCCAGGAAAGAGGCTTAGCTGGGAGGTGTGAGGGCCAATGTGTATTGAATAAACAACATGGGAAAAGTCAGTTTAGCTCAGACAAGCCAAAACCCAGATGAGAATAACTTGTGTTCATCAGCACTTTGTGTATTAGCTATCAATATTTTTTTCATTAGAGCATAGCAAAAGGTGGTTTTTACATACAAAGAAAAGGAACTTTGGAAAAGGCAAATAAGGGAAGTACATTATTTTCCAAGATGGGATGAGAATGTGCTTTTGTTTGTTCCCAAAACCCAAACCCAAACCCTGTTCTTTTGGAAAGAGGAGCACATGTGCTGAAATCCAGAGCAGAAAAAAACTTTGTTCTTAAAACATGCATGACAAAATGTTGAGAGTCGGGGCTCAAGTCTGATCCCTGAAGTGCTGCAGAGCTGAGTGTTCTGTTGCACACTCTGTTTTGTTGCACAAAACTTGTTTTGCCTCTTGCAAACATGGTCAAAGCAACTCAGTGGAGATTTTTGCAACTCTTGCAGCATCAGAGCTGAGCTGATGTGTGACTTGGCAGTGTCTGAGGGCTGGGAAGGCTGTGGGTGAGGTGTGTTTGGTGTTTCAGGCTTGGAACATCAGCTTACACTGGCTCCCCACATGTGATGGGTTTTAGCAGAACTTAAGTGCCCTGGTCCAGTGTGCTTTGGTCTGTGTTAATGAAGCAAGGTGCAGAAGCTGTTTCAGGCATCCCCTCCTCTGTCAGGGATTGTCATCCCGCAGGCACCTCAGCCAAGGCTGCTGGATTCAGCAGAGCTGGAGCGGGACATGCTGGCAAGGTGGGACATGGAGAGGCGATGTGGGAACAACACACCATGGGATGACGTCTCAGCTCCCATCATCAGTGATAATCCTGCATCCTCTGCTCTTCTGCGACACTTTGTGCATAGGTGCTCCTCAGCTTTACTGCTGTGACCCCCACAGCTTTTCCATGCTGGCTCCATGAAGAGCAGTCTTGGTGTGGATGTTGTCAGGTATCAGCCTGCCACAGGAGTTGGTTGACAGCCCAGTCTGAGCTTCATGGCTCAGTGCTGGCAGGAAGCAAAGAGCTTCATGCATGCAACACCAATCAGGCTGCTCAAGGTCCAGATGATGTCTGAAGAGCTTCAGGGATGGAGATGTTTTAGTGCATGAGGTGAAGAACAACCAGAGCCAACACTCACCCAGGTCCTTGAGTGGCCATGTCTGATCTGCTGGCTAATTAGAAATACAGACTGAATTAGCATCAATAGGAATGAGATTGCCTGTCCTGGATCCACTGTTGCAGGGGTTAAGATACTCCCCTGACAGTTGGAAAGCACAGACGACCTCCTCTGCTGTCAAGTGAGGCACTCAAACCCGTCTTCAATGGTCTGAGTAAGACATCATCAGGTTGCCTGAATGCAGACATTGCTGTGGGACATGACAAATGCTCCCAAACAATGGTAATTCTATCTTGAAGCATGTTGGGTGATGGGAGAAAAACCATGTTCACTCCTCAATGTGGTGTTTGTTCAGCCTGTTTTTTCTTTAGCTTAACTGTCATGTTGGGAAAGAAGCTTGTTAGCCAAGTTCACATGGTCAGACAGAGGTGAGCAGAGGTGTGCCAGGACCTGGGAATCAGGAGAGCTGGAACTAGCACCCTGGCTGGGTGTGCTGGGACAGAAAGAGCCCAACTGTTTGGCTGTGATGGGGCTTGGGTTTAGCGACCTGCCCCCAGGCTTGTCCAGCTCAGCATCTCTGATGCCTTCCTTGTGCCCAACTCGCTGTTTGTCGGCAGTGCCAGAGCAAACCTTCCTCTTGTGCTTCTGCTTCCTTGTAGACAAACACGTAGTTTGGTGGGTGTCATTTCTTGGTGCCTCACAGCAAGAGACCAGCCGGATGGGGGACAACATGGGGTGTGGAAGGCCACAGGGACCTTGGGATTTGGGTTATGGGACCTGAATTGGGCAGTTTCCAGGAGCTGTCTTACAAGCCGGTGTTTCAGAGGTGCTTATTTGCTCTCTCAGCTGTAGCAAGAAACAGCAGAGAGCACTGGGGCTTCCTGGGAGCTCAGTCCCTGCATACCATGACAGGGTCAGGGTGCCATGGCGTGCCCAGGGTGTCTTCTCAGTTAGAGGTCAGAGCCCCACAGACACTATCCCCTCCTTTGTGCCTGTTCCCATCGCTGCAGCTCCAGTTTCCTTTGGCAGGAACAGAGGTACCTGAGCATGGGTCAGGTCCTGCTGGCAGCGAGCCCCGAGCTTGGCTCCCTGCCTGCTCCCTGGCCATGTGCTGATGGAGCCATGGCACAGAGGACACGTTCACCCCTCTGCCCCCGTGGGGTTTGCTGGGAAACCCACCAATAACCCAGCACTGCCAGAGGGAAAAGGAGAAGTGGAAGGGAACCCAGGGGCCATCATCCCCTGCCACATTCCCTGCCCCAGCTCCTTCCTGCAGCTGCAGGTGTCCGGGCTGTTTCCCATGTGCATGTTTTAACTGCCATGACAGGGAGCTGTAAAGAGCAAAAGATGGGAAATTTCTGTGGATGTTGCTAGTTTCTGGCTTTAGCCAGCACCTGTGATCAAACAGAGGCCTCTGGCTCCCGGTGCGTCGGGACAGACACTTGCTCAGCACTAATGAGAGCGAAGCTGGACAAGTGAACCACTTCTGGGCTGCAGAAGCTGTTAATCTCTCCTGGCACCGCAGCTGCTCCACTGCCCTTATCTGATTTGTGCTCAACAATGAGCAATTGAAAGTTAAAGGCTCCTGGTGCCTGCATGAGGAGCAGTTTTCCTTGCAGGGAAAATTCACTTGAGAAAAGGAGTGGTTTGCTAATGGTCAAAGCTGCAAAAATACCAGTATGTTCAGCTGCAGCACATGTCCTGGAGCCTGTGCACCCGTGCCAGTCAATAGCCTGACTGTGTGATCAACACTGTGTGCTTTTCCCTGCCAATCCCTATCTCACCTTTTTCTAAGTATGCACCTCTTAGCCCTTGTAATCCCCAATCCCCTCTTGTAGGAACCTCCCCTGAAGCACTCACAGAAAGAGATGCACAGGCCAAGGGTTTGCAGCCGGAGCAAACGCATCCAAACCTGAAATCCAAATCACAGCATACATGAAAAGTATTTTATGGCATTTATCCATTTCTAGGTTAGCCTAAACTTGGGTTTGACTGCATAAAACCTTCTGGAGAGCCGCAGGCCAGTGGAACACAATGTATTTAGCTTGTACTTCCAGCCGCAGAGAGTACCTCAAGCAGGGTAGCTCAGCTTCTGTCCTCACAAGGCCTAGTCCTGATTCTGGCCATGTTCCCCCTTGTATTTCTTCTCCTCTCTGATCACTCTGAAGCCAAAGCAATTCACTTGTTGCTGACCCAGTCTCTCACTGCCTTAGGAAACTGAATGGCTCATGCAGAGGTCCACACCTGGTGTGGCTGGGATCAGGGAGAGTATGTAACATCATCTTCGGTGGTGATGAGATGCACGTTGGTTGAGCCTGCTCTGCCTGGGCAAGGGATTAAAGTGCAGGCAAAGTCTCATATCTCTGTGTGCTCCAGATCATCATCTGAACCCCTTCCTGCCATAGGGTGGTGACTGAGAGGCATGTGATTCCTCTAAGATGTGACACACTGGAACCAGCACAAACAGTCTGGGTATTGGTGAGACTGAGTGAGGTTCCTCCTCTGCTCAATTTCAAAGCCATCATAAAAGGATATATGAGTTAATCTTTAGTTAGAAGCCAACATATCATCACAGAATCAACTCAGGTAGAAAAGACCTTTGACATTATCAAGTCCAACCACTCCCAGCACTGCCAAGGCCGTCACTAACCCGTGGCACTGATGGCCTTGTCTACAAGGTTTTAATGTCTTCCCATCCTAAGGAGCCATCTGTACTTTAACATGACTCAAGCATGTGTGTAACCAAGACCACTGGGGTAACTGTGCTAGTCCTGCAGGCCAGACTGCTCAAGGCAGGGAGAAAAGTTGAAGCCTTAAAAAAATGGGGTGATGCTGTATTCATGGTGCTTTCTCTGCTTACTCACTGAAGGATAAGCAGAAGAGGTATCTATCCTGATTGGAAATGGCCCAAGGGAAGATGCTTTGGTGAGTGCCCCTAGCCTAGGCTGGATACAACCAAAGGTGGAGATGTCTGGCTTCTAACTCACCTCTACCCTTATGTTTCTTGTGAAGCCATCAGTGAAGAGCAACATGCCTCATGCACCTCTGGCAGTTTTTGTGGGACCAGGCTGAGATGCTCCATCCTTCCCAGGCTGTCCTCTGCCCTGGGGTGCTCCAGATCAATTCTCGTCATAGCAGTGTGTGAGTAGCCTAGAAGCTGTGCTGAGGACTGGAGCCCATCACTGTGGCTGAGCTGTAGGTCTCTTCATCTACTCTAACCTCGCCCTGCTTGTCCATGGTGGCTGGGTTGAGCAGTGGGGCTTCTTCCCCTGTGACATGGAGCATGCCCAGTGTGGGATGGAGGAACAGGCTGATCACACATTGCACTCCATCCCTCTGTTCTCAGGTACGGCTCTCGGCAATCATGTGAACATTCAGCTTCAGCCTGGAGGTCCCTCGGTGGAGATGGGCCCCCACTGTGTGGATGCAGCCTGTAAGTCGTGCTCTTCACTGACAGCAGGGTGGGTGTAGATAAGGGCTGTTGATCCACGATTGACAAACATGGCTGAGGTTGTGATAACTCCATGGTTCTCACTTTTGATTAGGCGGTGTTTACAAATAGCTGAAGATAGTAATATGTTTTCTGAGCCCTCCCACTATGACTGGAGTGCTAAATACGCAAGCTGTGAGACTTGTGATTGCATAAACTGAGTCGTCTCTTAGTCATTTTAAAGCCTTTGAATACTCATTGTGCATGCATCCATGCCAGGAAATACACATAACTATATTAATCCATCTACCTGCTTAATCTCTATGTCATAGAAACATAGAATGGTCAGGGTGGGAAGGGACCTTAAAGATCAATGAATCACTTGTATAACATGCATATTCAGCATGTGTGTATGTATATGCACGTATGTGCTGTAATATAAATGATAATATATATGATATGCACACTTCTTGTTAGCATATAAAATAGTGTATATATATAGTATATAGCATACTTCCTATGATAGCTCCGTTTGTGGGTCCGTGTAAATCCCTGTTACTTAAGCAGCAACACTGCTGCCAGGTGTATCAAGTAGAGTTTGCAATGTGATATAATAGGAGCGTTGTGGTTATTACCGCATGGTGGCCAGGCAGAGCAGGTAGATGTACATGTGCATGAGCGCTCCTCATGTAAAGTTTCTCTTTCAAAAGACACATGAAAACAAAGAAGAGAAACCTGAGCAGCTGCAGCCGAGGTGAAAACCCTGTGGGGTTTGCTTGAGCACACACTGAGCCCTCCCAGCATGGGATGTGGGCTGGGCCCACATCAGCCCTCTGGGTGCTCGGGGTCCAAGGCACCAGCGGCCCCTCACAATGGGGACTCCGCACTTCCTCAGCCTGCCGAGGTGCCCTGGAGGAGCTGCCTCTTCTTCCCTCCCCAGCCCTGCCGGGGTGCTCCCTCACCTGAGGAGAGGAGAGTTTTGGCTGCCAGCCGATGGAGTGAACTGAAAACCCCAGGGAAGCCCGGAGGTGTCACGGATCAGGCTTCACCAGCAGCAAGAGGAAAACCAGTGGTGTGAGCCAGCCAGGTCCACCTCCTTTCCTCCGCAAACTGCGAAAGGATGGACAGTGTGGCCTCTGGAAGATGTGATGTGTAGACTCAGCTGGAGAAGGATGATGATAGGGGAGGCTGTCAGACACAGTCAGGTTTGCCAGGGTGAATGGTCAGGGATGGCCATGCATGGGGAGCAGAGGTGGTCCTTGTGCCTTGAGCTGGGCTCTAAGCCCAGCCCCATCCTGGGATTCTCCAAAGCAGTGAGTGTTGGTTTTAAGCAATAACCTGCCCTGTATCTGCCTTACGCAGCAGGTTGGGAGCTTAAGCAGCATTTCAAAAGCCCTGCTCATCCATCCTGAAAAACAGCTGTAGGAAGAGCTTCTCCACTCAGCTTATCAGTATAACGAGGAGCGCAGCGGCTGTGGTTGAAAAGAGCTATTTGCTGTTGGACATTGTTACTGCCTGCACTGATAAGCTCGAGGATTTGATCTCATTCCAAAACTGTCACTTCAGTTCCCTTGGGAGAGCCATGAATGCTGGAGAAAAGCTCCTGGGAGGGGTAGGCAGGAGGCAGTGGGAGCCTGTGGCCCTTGGCATGCATGCAGGCAGCCCTGCAGATGTTGGGCAAAAGCAATCTTTGTATTTCAAGCATCCCAAGATCTCTTCCTTGACACTGGCGAGTCACTGACAACCCATGTGAGCACTGGAGTGCCCAGGGGTGCTGCAGCCCCCACCAGCAATGCTGGGACTGTTTCCTACAGATTCCTCCAATGTTCCTGCCCACCAGTGGGTAACCTCGACTCACAGCAGGTTTCCCATCACCTGCACTCCTGGGCAGTTGTGGGACACCAGGCGTGTAATTGAAGCCCTGGGGATGGTGGGAGCTGGGCTCTGGATGGGATGAGAAGACAGTTTGCTTGTTTGTTAGAACTGTCTTCTCTTGCTTATCTCCGTGAATTTGCTTGGATTTTCAAACCTGTTCTTAACTGTAGGTGAACAGCCATGTCTCCTGGTGCTGTACAGTCTTTATCAAGTAAGATGCTATTTTCTACCCTTGCAGGACATACTAAGTTGCTACTCAGACTTGAAAAGTCCATGAATTATTATTATTTTCTGGTGCTGCTATCTCCTTATTGCAATTCTTTTTCAAGACAAAAGTAACCCCCTAAATGTTGGAGATGGGTTAATTTGGAGAAATGAAAAAGGCAACTTAACTGCCATCAATCTGGCTGTTTGCTCGGCTTTGCCTTCCACCAGATCCCCCATCTTTAGGACAACAGGAAATGGCCTCAGGCTGCACCAGGGGAGGTTTAGATGGAGCTGAGGAACAATTCCTTCCCCAAAGGGTGCTCAGCGTTGGAACAGGCTGCTCAGAGCAGTGGTGGAGTCACCGTCCCTGCAAGTGTTCACACACTGTGGAGACGAGGTCCTCAGTGCCATGGGTTAGTGGTGGTCTTGGCAGTGCTGGAGTAAGGGTTGGACTGGATGAGCTTAAAGGGCTTTTCCAATCTAGCTAATTCTATGATTCCATCTTCTGTATTTGCTGCAGCTGGAGTAAAACTAGAGTTGGGCTGAGTGCCACGGTGGAAAATAGATACAACATCAAAACATTGCTTGGTTTGTGATCTGTTCCCTTATAAACTGTAAGGAAATCAGCCATTGACTAAAGCGCTGGGGATTTGGACATCTGTCAGGAAGAGGTTTCCCTGCAGGATGGGTGGTTTTGAAGAAGTGGAGCATTGTTTTCTTTGCACAGACACCTTTGCTTCCCTCAGAAACTCAGTCAACTTGCCAGGTATGTTATTAAAGCAGCCACGTAATGATGGAAAATTAAAGCATGGAAAACTTAAGCATCCATTAATAGAAACCAGGGAGGAGGGGAGGTGTCCAGAGCTCTCCTTCAACAGGAACCTTTGTGTCTCTGTGGGTGTGGAGCAGTGGAGCGTGGCCACTGGGAGGGAGTAGCCCTGATCCAGTGGATGTGCACTGGGGAGCTGATGGCACTGGTGCAGGCACCAGAGGCTGCAGTGTCTCGAGAGGAGAGCAGGCTGCTGGCTGCTCCCATGCAGGAAAGCCCCTTTCCAGGCAGTAAGTTCCTTTCCATCCGGAAAGCCCCTGCTGAATTAGTGCTTCAGGTGAGCTCTTTCTGTTTGTTTTGGGAGATAGACTTCTCGGTGTGGGGGAGATTCAGACAGATTCAAACTGCTGTGTATTACATTCATGCAAGGAAGCATACAGGCGTGGTGCTTTATGGTGCTCCTGTGATACCTGTAAATCACAGATGACTGCAGGAACAACGAGCTGTTCTGTACCTGTTCCACACTGCTTGCCACGCAAGAGGTTCCCTCTCTAGTTTGGTTCTTTCCTATTTGGTTTCTTTGGCCTTCTGACTGAAGCCTTTGTTCGCATGGGCTCATGCCAGCTCTTCCTCTTCCTGCTCCCAGCACAGGGTGGCAGAGGCATGATGTTATCAGGGGTGACCTGACAGTTCCCTTCCCTGTTCTCAGGGTGATGATCAGCTGTGTCTCAGGGTCTAACAGTATCAGCTGCTAACTGGCAGCTCATGACAGAAAACATGGAGAAGCCACCTCCCAGTTACACATGTTGCCACAAGAGAAGATGACCTTACACTTGGAGGAGGGCTGATCCTGCACTCTGGATGCCCCAATGACTAGAGATGGCATGTACAGAAAAGGCAGGAAGGAAAGACCTCCAGAAGGGCTCTTTGGCTGAATAGATTTTGGGTTGGGATCACAAAGCTGATGGCAATGTAGGGGGTGTTGCGTGTGTGCTGCAGGAGCTGGTGCCGCTGTGCTCCGCAGTGACTCTGTAGCGGGGTGAGGACGCATGTGTGCTCTTCATGAATGGGAGCAAATGTGAATAAAAACAAGACGGGGGAAATGAGGCTGTTCACATCTGCTGCTGTGTGCTGCTGCTGCTGCTGTTTCCCTGGAGCCTTCCTGCCTGCAGGACGGCGGCTCAGAGAGGAGAGCCTGCCAGGGGAAGGGGATGCTGCTCAGCGCAGACACTTGGCACCAGTGAAACGGGTGGGAATTGAATGCAAGCAATGCTGACAGCCAGTTAAACTGCCTCCTCCTGCCTCTTTCTCCCAGTCAGGAAGGAAGTAGTTATTTTTAACTCTGAGGCCCAGGTATACCTAATGTTTTTTCTCATGTAAAAAGAAGATGGGAAGTGATGCACTATCAGCTGCAGTTCCCATGCTCTCTCTGTAAGCACCTTTTTCTCCCAACCCACTTACTCCAGCAAAGCTCAGCACCTCAGGCACTTGGGGTGATGAGTTGATCTAGCAGGACCCTGGCCATAAGCCAGGTGGCACTGGCTGGAAGAGCTGGCCAATGCTATTGAGCTCTCTTGAGCACACTGCCTAGTAAAGCATGGGGGTAAGCACTCACGTTCCATCAGTGGGCTGGACTGCTGGAGCTGGTGGGTTCGTCCCAGCACTGCACCCACATCCCACAGGGATGAATATTTATCTCCTGATTCGGCCAGGTCTGTGCATCCATGTGCCCCCCTGGGCTTCTGCCAACGTGCAAACGGATCTCATCCTTAACTGAGCATCAGAGCACTGACAGACCTCAGCAGTCCTGAGCAGCTTCACCTGGGCCCCGTTTGGGCTCTTTCTAGGAGCTGCAGTCCTGACGCTGAGTCACAAGTGATGACAGCTTGACGCCCTGCTGAGCACAGCCAGACCTGCTCCATCCAATGTGCAGCAACACCTCTGTCAACTCAGCTTTAAACATCTCCACAAACGCATTCCAGAAGGGGTTGGGAACCCTCTGCCCAGGCTGTGTCCCTGCGCTGGCAGCAGGCAGGGGCTGGCACTGAGCAAAAGCAGATGTGTGCAAGATGCTCCGGGCAGAGGCAAAATGCAGCACTTGGAACGGGGAGCTGGAAAAGTGTCTCCTTGGACAGACTCCTCCTTGTCTCTCGTAGCAACACTGTTTGTTTCGAGGTGCTGGGTGTGCAGCATCAGGCGCTCTCTGCCTCGGCTCAGAGGGGGCCGCACCAAAGGAGCTGCCCAAGGGCGGGGTGGTCACGGCAGAGGCTGTGCCAGCGCCAGGGGTCACCACATCCCCGGGACAGGCTCGTCCCGGAACATCCCGACCTGCAGGGCTGGTTTTGGGGATCAGAGGCAGGGCTGAGCCCTGCTCGGCCGGAGCGTCGGGCGGGCGCGGGGACAGCTTTCTCCTTGAGAGACTCCCCTGTGAAAGAGGAAGTTGTCTCGAAATAACTCCTGCGCTTCCCTTCTCGCTTCGCGGACTTTGAAGCGCGCTCAGAGCGCGGCACCACCCGGGGCGCCCGGCACCCACCGCGATGCCTCCTGCGGGACCCAGCGCCGCCGCCCTCCGCCGGACGGGACCTCGCGTCCACGCGTGACCCACCAGGCTCCCGGATGTGCCCTGAGACGCAGGTAGAGTCCTGGAGGGCGCGCTGATGCTGGGTCCCTGCATGGGGAATCGCAGCGCTCTTCCTCCGCCTCGTCTTCTCTCTGCTTCTGCGAGGGGGAGCTCGGCTGCTGGTCCCCAGCCCTGTGCTGGGGAGTGCTGTAAGCCTGAGGGGTTGGCAGGGGGTGTGTGAGTGCTGCTTCTCTGTGGATGAAAGACTCTGGGAAGCCCCTGACCGGGGCCGGTTTGGTTTCTTTTCTCAGGAAGAGTTAGGGGAGGGGGCACTGGTGGTGCTGGGGAGAGGAATGTGCTGCTGCTCTGTAGGGTGTCCGTGGAGTATCTTTGCAAGCTTCCCCTGCTGCACCCTGCCAGTGAGCGGGATGCTGGTGGGAAAGCGGGTTTGCCCTGGAGCCCGTCCCAGGGAGGAGTGTGAGGACTTTGCTGCCTGCACTCCTGGAGAAGACGGGTGGTTTTGATGTTGTTGGTGCTCTGGGACTTGCTCAAGGCCCCCGGCCGCTTGCTGCGCACCCCACAGACAGTCCCCGCCTGCAGCTCAGCCCACATGGGGCAAGTGAGTTACATCACTGACTTGGGGCTGCTGCAGCACTACCTCATGCTTATTCATTTTGCTCTAAGCGAAACAACTCCCAGCGGCAAGGAACGGAGTCACCTGCCCAGAGCCGCCTCTGCACTTCCCGCGCGTTGCTGGGGCTCCTCTCTGCCAGCCCCATGCCGCGCAGGGCACGCAGTGCTCATGCACCCAGCACCAGCGCCGGCTGTGCAGTCTGTGTGCAGAGGGAGCCTGGGGTGCTGCATGATGCGGCCCTGGCTGCTGTGCAGCCGTGTGGCTGCCCAGCTTCCCCTCCCCTTGGCCTGGCGCCTCATCTGTCCCATGGGGGCCCTAAGCAGGGACATGGCAATAAACAGTGATGGTAGTGGTGATAGGGAGGAGGGTTCAGCAGTCCCATCCAGAAAGGAAATGAAAAGGGGAGTGCTTGGGCCTGAGCTTCAAAATAATGTCAATGAGCCAACTCTGTGCAACGGGCAGGTTTGAACTCTTCTCCCTCTGTGCCTGGTGAGTGTTTGCATCCTCTGGCTGCACCAGAGGCACCGAGCCTGAGCCATTGCACCCTGACCACTCACCTCCGTGTGTGCTCTTGCCCTTCCTTGGGAGCAATCCAAGCATCTATGCAACCTAGCAGCAGGTTTTATTTCTGTCTCTTGACTAAGCCTGAACTCAATCCCAAATTCCTCTGGGCTTCAAGGGCTTATTTATCACATCTGAGCACTGCACAAATGGTCAGGTGTGTACTTGTTTGGTATTTGGGTTGTGGAGTACATGACATCCAAACCTTCCTCAGCCAGTTCCTGAATTCTTCTGTGGATGGCCTAAATCCACAAGACATTAACTCAGCCTTACAGCTCTGGGTCCCACTGAACTGAACATAGATCCTGCATCTGCAGTGGAAAAGAACATCGATCAATCTGGTGAAATAGGTTTTGCTCTTTCACACACAGCTCTGACAGAGCCTCTGCTCAGTCACATGAACCTGTTTAAACTGCACAGCTTTCTCTCAAGCATTAATTTGACCTGAGGAAATAGCTCGAGTCCTCAGAGGCTCAGGCTGTTCTCGCAAGACCTGGGCTTGCTGCTCACAGCCAGTGCTGGCCTCAGCACAGCTCTGCCCTGCAGCCTCTCCACTCAGCCGTGAGCTGCTGGGACTGCAGCACAGGCACTGGGCTGTCCTGCCATGAAGAACAGCTCTGATGGTGTTCCTGTATGGCCAAGTATTTTTGTTCTTTGAGTCCTGTTTCATAAAGAGACAGAGCTGTGAGACTTCACTGTCTGCTGCCTGTCCATCACTCTGGAATAGCCCATATTCCTGGCTGGAAAAGACTTTCCTGGAGGGAAAGACTTCTTTGCTCTGGGTGAGGTGGCACAGGGCACCTAGCTGTTGTTTTGATGGAGTTTCTGGACATTATGGGACACTATGTTCAGATTGTTGTATGACAGAAACATTGCTTTCTTTTTTGCTGTGAAAGTAAAACAAGCTGTTCTTCATGGAAGGGCTGCGTGGGAGGTGGTTACTGCTCCTCCTTGCCAGGCACAACTTGCACATCCCCATTGGAGCAGTTTCCATTTTCAGTTTTGTGTTCCCGTGGTTCCCCTCTGGGTGTCCTGTGAATGCCCTCTCAGGGCAGTCCTGCTTGTGTTGGGCACGGTCTCACCCCAGTGATGACAGGGACCTTGATGTAAAACTGTCTGTGGCCCCTTTGGCAGGGATTGCTCTGTGTGCCCTCACTGGGACATACTGAATTCCCACCTCCGGATACACGGCTGGGCATGGCTCCTGCTGTGGCAGGGGCACAACAACCTTCCATGGGTCACCTTCCTTGGCTCTGCAACTGGCTGTTGGGATGTAGGCAGAGC
>JANRGW010009544.1:0-17187 GCA_024733675.1 Psilopsiagon aymara | reverse complement strand
ACAGCTTCTCTGGGCACCCTGTGCCAGCGCCTCAGCACCCTCACAGGGAAGAGCTTCTGCCTTATATCTAACCTGAATCTTCTCTGGTACAAATACAAATAATGAGCAAGGCACTCACAAGAGAAACCCAAAGGGAATTCAGGAGCTAAATGCATGTATCAGAAATTGTGGACCAAGGCTCACCGCCTGCGCTGGGCTCTGCATCCTCCTGGAGCAACAGCCGTACTGTGCCATATGGGCAGCATCACCCGACGAGCTGGCCCAGGAGCTCAGCAGGCCAGGAGGTCGCTGCTGGGATGGTGATTCCTTCAGTTCCCACCAGTTCTGTCCTCACCACCCTGGCACCACTGCGAACAGCCACGTTCCTTAGAGCAAAGTGAGGTTTCCACATGGCCGCACAGCCCCAGAAGCAGGTGCCACAGGGGTGAGCTGCTCATATTGGTGCTTTAATCCAGCCCTCCTGGTGACTTCAGAGCATGTAACACTTTGCTCAGATATGGTAATTGAAATTTAATTGAAACGGGTTGGCTGGGAGCCCTCAGAGGGCTTAAGGTCTGGAGAAATGACAGTCAACCAAGGAGAGTGCTGCCCTGCAAGGCAACAGCCTGGCCTGGGCTTGGTCTTAAAACAGTTACCAATACTCTGAAAGCAAGCACAGCAACTATATTTGGGACTGCACTTCATTTGGCAGAGAAACAAGAATGAATCGACAGAGATGTGATTTGAAAGGCCTTAGAGAGGCGGAAAGCGTTTGTCTTGATTGTTTTCAGTGCTTTGGAGGGGACAATGTGAGAGCAAAGTGACGTCTGGGTGAGAACCCAGGAGTGAGAGTTGTGTGAAGATCTGAAAGCATGGAGAGAGCTGATGGGGAGATGAAGATGGGTTTGCAGGGTGATATGATTGCAGGGAAGGTGGAAAGAACTTGGGAATGCATCCCAAAGAGTCAGAAGAGAGCAGTGAGCACCATCTAGGGAACCAGCTCCACCAGAAATATCCCACCAGTTGGGAATTTTTGGGAACTTCTGTTGATCCTGACTGGCAGCATTGGATCCATTAGACCTGAAACCCACGAGAAGCTTTCTGTGGTTCCCCATGAGCTGCTGGTTGGTGACTGCATCACTTGGAAGTGATACCTCTCACCGTCCAGCCCTGGCTGCCTCACTGCACACCAGCATCTTCCCCTCCCTTGTGTGGGACTCACTTCTCAGCATATGCCAGAAAATGGTACCTCCTGGAAAACCCCAGGAGGTAAAGCTGCCTAAGTGCACAGGGAAGGTTACCTGGTATTGGTACACTATTCCTGAAACATCTGGTTGAAGCATCCCTGTCCCTGGTGCTTGCATAAATGATACACAGTCTTACACTCATTGCATGAAATTTGAAGTAAATAACTAAAGTTGTTATGGACCAGGATTACCCTGAAATTTGTTTCCATCCTATCATAGTGATTTGGTTGTCTATGGGTATTAGCTCCACGATGTAATAAGCAAAGCCTGTTAAATACCTTCATGAGAATTAGGGTTCTATAAATTAACTGATTACTGATAAAGCCTAATTATAAATTAGGTCTTATTATCAGGAGCTTCTGAACTACACTAAATGAATTAAAGCTGCAGGAGCAGAAATCTTTCAGTTAACCATGTGAACTCTGATCAATGTCTGAAAAGAGCCTGTGCTCTGCCCTGCCCCCTGTCCGAGCCCAGGGCATTGGTATGCACTTCTACAAACACAGGCAGGACTATACCTTGAGAGCAAAGATGCTCGAGGATGAAGTGTGGGGCTGTGGGAAGCAGTGAATTGGAAGACTCAGAAACAGCTTTCCTCTCACTTTCTTTGGAATAAAATCGTAATTCTCATAAGCCACTTGCTAACCCTTGTCCTACAAATCATTGCTATGACCTTGGTGGCACTGTGCACACAAACGCAGGGGCTGTGGAATTGGAGATGAAAAGATTTGTTCAGCAATTTCATCCGAGCCTAACACATTTTTTTTCTCTCTCACTGGAAAGCCAGCATTTCTCTGCCTGCTTCCAGCTGATCTGTCAGTAAACTGCTTCTGTTTTCAGGAAATGCTCTATCTTGAAGATACATAAAAATACTCTAAGCTTTTCTTGGTAAAACCAGTAAACCTGGCCACACTGAAGGTGTTGGAATGCATATCCTGTCATACTTCCCTTTGCAATGTTCCTCATGTACCTGCATAGGTGTGCATGGGAAACAGGCCTGGGATGGTGACATTAAAAAATGTGGTAGCATCAGCACCAGGACCCCAGTTCAGGGAGCAAGGGGAGTACTGCTGCAGGGGGACCATTCGGAAGAGTGGTTGGTGAGGGCCCTGCCAGCAGCAGGGGCCTCCTTGTCCTGACTCTGATGGTGCACATTAGTTGGGTTTTCTTGGCAGAAATGTTGAAATATCTGGCCCAGGAGAAGTTTCTTCTTTTTTTCTTTCCCTATCTCTAACTCCCTGGGGTTTTGAAGTCAGAGCTGTGTCTCTTTTGATTCTCCTTTGCTGATGGACCTGTTCTGGTATTGCGCTTATGTTGAAGTAGGAAATCCTTTGCTTTATGGGAGATTTATCTCTGTTGATAGGGATTGGGAAATTTAGGAATGGAGAACTTCAAAGGGAAGGATCTTAAGCCCTCAGTGAAAGGGCTGTACCACATTCATGACAGTCCTGCTCGTAAATGTTTTCCTTCCCATCTGGAAATCAGTTTGGTTTCTTGTTAGTCCCACCCAAACCCCAGTTCTCTGGGGGCTTGGATTCTTCTAGGTTACATCCTCCATTTACCTATGCCCAATGCATCTGTTATTGTGCTACCATAGACTCCTAGTTCAGAATGCTCCTCTTCCTCCCTGATGTCCCCCAGGTAGATACTCCTGTCTCATCCCATCTCATTCCCAAGCAGCACTCAGGATGTGTGTATTCTCTTTTGCAGATGAAGACTGGAGCTTGCTGGAGCACACTCAGGAGCATTTTTCTAAAGAAACCATGCTGCAGTGCTCTCCTGAACAGGATCTGATCTGCAAATCCTTCAGTTCAGCTACTTCCAACCCTAATTATTAGCAGAGCAATTCAGGGTAGTGCTTAAAAAGCTGAGTTTCTCTCAGATGTATAATTTGAAAGATGTTAATATTCTGTCATCATTGGACTGAGAAAGCTGCTGAGAGGCAGGGATTCATGGACTTCAGGCCATAAAGGACCATTGCAACTGCTGGTTGGACCTTCTGCTTAACAAAGGCCAAAAACTCAGTAATAATTTATAGATCAAATCCATAACTTCTATTTAATGCCTCTGAAAAGATGGCAAAACTTGATTTAAGGGCTCCAAGTGATAAAAAAATCTACTGTGTCCCCAGGCATGCTATGTCTGTCATCAGCTACCTCGCTATTAAAAATTGTACTTTATTTCTGCCCTGAACATGTCTACCTTCAGTTTCTAACTGTTAGCTGTCAGTCTGTCTTTCCCTACACTGTCCAAGGATCATCTCCCCATGGAAGAACTTGAAATCTAGGAGTTACATCTTTGGACTGATAAAACAGGTTGCGGTTATTTTTAATTATAATACTATTTTCCAGCCTATAAATCATTCTCATTCTCTTCCATCTGTCCAATGTGTCAACAACTCTATGAAAGAGGAACTCCCCAAATAGATATGATTTCCAGTTGTGGGATCACCCATTGTAGGTGGGTGACTGTGTTGCAAGATCCATATCTCTGGAACTTTCTACTTTTCTCACTCTCATGTGATGGCTTCCTAAAGATAAAGAAATTCTGACTATGACTGAAAGTAGCTTCATGCATCTGAGAGAAGCTAAACTTCTTAAGCACTGAGAAACTTTAGCCTGAGAACAACACTGCACCAGCTACTAAGGAGAAAAATGACTGCTACAGCTGAACCCAGGACAACCCCCAAAGGGAATCCTACAAAATATGATGGTCTCCTAGGAATAAGATAGTGAAACAGACCCTTCTCAGTGTACTTTGTGGTCACCTGGGCAGCTCTGTTACCCAGAGAAGGCAGTTACCTGCCTGTAGAAAGGGTGGGATGTGTGGTGCCTCATACCCTTCACCCATAGGAAGCAAAAGACTTTGTGTGTTCTGGTTCCCCCCTGTGCAGCTGTAAAGAGCAGGGCATTGCTTGAGCCCCATAAATATCACTCTGCTTCTCACTAACCATCTCCACAGCTCTGTTTTAACTTTGGCAGTTCCCTGGGAGTGTTTGGACACTCTTGGTGCTGCAGTAGC
The DNA here is from genome assembly GCA_024733675.1 of Psilopsiagon aymara. NCBI lineage: Eukaryota > Metazoa > Chordata > Aves > Psittaciformes > Psittacidae > Psilopsiagon > Psilopsiagon aymara. Next base: position 12,940 of record JANRGW010009544.1, on the reverse strand, counting down.
ACTCCATCCAGCAGAATTATCTTGGAAAGTGCATGTTCTCAGGCAGGTGATAGCTGGATACCGGCTGAGGAGCAGGATCCAGTGACTGTGAATTCATTGACAAAATAACACCCATCAGCTGCTCCCATATGGAAAAGTCATCATTTGGCTTTCTAAGGAGAAATTCCATGTACAGCTATTTTCATTCCTCCCCAGCAGAGTGCACAGATGGGATAGGATTGTTTTCATGGTGACGAGGACTTGCTCCCTTTATTTGCCAGTGCAATCAAACATTTAATTATAAAAGCTCCTGAAATAAAGTAGATGCAAAAATTAAGATGAATATGCTCATTTTTACCAATACTGCAAAATGCTTTTACTCTGAAAGACCCATTTCATTACAATGTACTGTGATGGAAAGTTAACACTCACATAATGACCTTAAAACCTGCTTAGAATGCAGAAACAGGTTATTGCTGTTCACTCTCTTAAGAAAAGTTATAAGACCCTAAAAATTGAGTTTACAATGGAAGCACTTTAATTATAGGAGCACAAAATGTGACACCAGAATTCTATGGCTCAGTATAGTCTCTTCTAGATTACAGGCTATACAGGCCTGAAGGTCACTGAGATGTGTTGCTTTCCTTATTTTTCTCTGTTCTGGAACATTTAGAGAAACAAAAATTCTCATTTAGGAGGATTTAGGTTGCTGCTACCTCATAGAGTTAAACTGGTCCCGCTAAATCAATTCAACCAATGCAAAGGTATTTTTAGTGTGGTTGAGGTGACCTGTTTCTAATGAGCTTCTTCCTCACTGCCTTAGGTAAGCTGAAAGAGGCCTGTCCGATATGGAAAAGACAGTGCATGATGCACCTTCACCCAGGTTGAACTGAGTATTGTTGACAAAACACCCAATGCTAAATGGGCATAAGTCCAAGCACAGTCAGTTGCAAAGCAGGAATTCACCTGATGTCCCATGGAAATATTATCAAACCCAGGAGCATCTCCTGTGTTGAAGCCCAGGTCTGTGGTGGGAAGAAATGCGCTCCCCAGATGTGAGTGTTCTGGCTCCCAAAACTCCACAGGGGAGACTTGGAGGTAAGGGCCTGACCTCAAAAGACTCTGCACCTCTATTGACCACTCCCTCCACAAAGGCACCAAGCAGTTAGACGTAATATGGGCCAATTACATACAGATCAGCAGTCCATGGCTTAGGAAAACTGCTTGGAACAGCTCAACTTCCATTGCCTCATCTTTCTGGAGGGAAAAGTCACAGCAAAACATGCTAGAGAGCATCAAACAGCTGCCACTTTGATGCAGATGTAAATTTGAGACTCCTTGGCCTCCCAGAACTGTGGTGCTAGCGTTTGTTGTGTCACGTCCTCTCCTCCTGCCCTGGTACCTAGAGCAAAGTCAAGCAGCTCTACGCTGCTGAGTAGGTACATTTGAGCTGCCTTTGCCTAACGTTTATCTTCAGGATATGGGGAGGTCACCAGGCTCCAGCTGAGAGAATTAGCAAAGAAATTGGCAGTTCAGGCAGCCCACACCAGGAAAGCTGCCTGGTGCTTCCCTTTGCAGATCTCCTCAGATGAGCTGCAGGAGGAAAATGTCACCAGCTGGCTGGAAAACCCATCAGAGGCCATGGCCCAGGGAACCCCGGACGTTGCTTTGAAACTGCCTTGCTAAATTACGAACATCCTGGCAGTGGTGTCTTAGGAAGGCTCAGCAGGAGGGTGCCAAAGAAGTGACCCTGTGTGACAAAGCAGCTGGAAAATGCTAGAAAAATTTGATCAATCTTCTTTATTTGCTGTAGAAAAATGCAACCTTTACAAAGGGGTGGTAAGGATGCCAAGACACCTTGCTTTACCTACCTGTTATCTTGAGAAATCCCCACATGTTCCTCAAGGAAGGAAAACTCATGTGAAGAAGCAATTCGGAGGAGCATATGCTGTACCTTGAGGATAGATGACCCTGGCTCAGAGGGTACAAGGAGGCAGAACTCACCTAACGTCACAGAGCCAAATGATTTTGATGTGTCTGATGCTCTTTTATTTTGCTTTAGCCGATGGCCCATGGAGTTGCCAGGCAGATGGAGTGTACCAGGCAAGGCTGAAGGGAAATGTAGTGTCAGCAGAGTGAAGACCCAAAATCCATTAGTGATGCTTATGTGAGGGGCTTCTTAGAAGCATCAAAACCTAAATACAGCACAGCAGTCTTGACACTCCATTTCTTTCTGCTCTTTTTAGACATATTGTGGCTTTTGTGTTACCCTACGTCAGAAAAACATGGGTATTAGGGTCATAGTTCAGAGAAAGTAGGACGGTCTGTGAGTTCAATCACGCTCCTTACCTTTACAACCTCCTGTTTCCAAGCCCTGTAGCTGGACACAGCTAAACACCTTTTGCACTGATATTTTCTGGGCTCTGTCTCTGTTCCCAGGTGAGTTTCCTCTGATAATATTATAAAAGTAATATATCTGGCACCAAGTGTGAGGAGAAAACAGTGATTTTTCTTGTCTATCAGACAAGTTCTGATGATCTTGCCTGAAGCTGCAAATGGAGAAACAGGCTGAGGGAGGAAGAAAGTTGAATGCTGGGCTGGAGATCCAGGATCTGTGTGCTATAGAATACTTATGTCAGATACAGTAAGTCTCTACAGACTGTTGTAAAAACATGTAGTTGATGTTTTGCAGTTATTTGGTAGAATGGGTGAATGGGGTACAGCAGCCACAGCCTTGCTGCTGTCTGGATGGAAATAAGCATGAGGACTTCCCTCAGGACTAACAGTATTTTACCTTGGAAGGTAAAGGAAAGTGAGGAAAGTTTGGACAAACAGAAACTAAGATTCCCTTGTAGGTTGTTCACATTGGGTTTCTGCCTTCTCAGCTACTCATTAGAAATCCTCTTGCAGGCACTTGCACAGCCTGGGATTGGGGACCCATGGACAATGCTGAGCCACGCTGGGGCTTGCTCTTTCCAGCAGCTCTTGTTTGCCAGCAGCCACATTCCCACTTTGCAAAGGCTCAATCTTCATTTTCTCCTTCAGACTGTAATTGCTGGCAGTCCTGAGGACGCCTGTGCTAAGATGATAAACTGGTTGTGGATAAATCACTCTCTGTGGGCACAGTGGGTAACTAGAGTTCTGTTATTGCTGTTTTATACATGGTGTTCATGTGGAGTTGCTTTTCCTTCAGTATAGGCTGTTTCAGTAAAAGCAGGAGTTACGGTAGATGCTTTGCACAGATGGTGCTGTCACCATCCGGTAAAGACCTCACAGCCTGGTTAAAAGTAAGATTTCTGGCACTGGGATGGGAACTCAACGTCCCGAGCTGGCTGCAGTGGAAGATCCCTGAAGATTCATTCCTGAGCCAGGCCGGAGGGGACTGCCAAGGTTCGCGGGGGATCCCCTCCACTTTCTGACCCAACTACAACTGCAGACAGACAAAGATGGGGAAGAGGTGGAGGGGGGTGCAGCAAAGGGCAGAGGAAATGTCAATGGGAAAATGGTGTATCTCCACACCCTCCTGATCCAAGAGGAGCTCAGGGCTGGCACCTGGGGCTGAGATTTTATCAGTCTGGGATTATCTTCCTCCTCTCCTCCATGACAGACCTCTCTCTTGCTCAGCCACCTCTGTGGGTCTTTGGTGTCAGTGTTGCTGCATAAGACACATTTATTTGTAATATGAATGCATGGTCAATGCAGACAGTGCTTTGCTGTGTTACTCTGAAGTAATTGGGATCTATGATGCATGGAGCACCCACCATTTCTTCCCACACCCTTACAGCATAAGGAGGAAGGACTGTGTTGTGCTCTAATCCAACAGTATACATTGTACATGCCATAAATCTGTTGTATTTGTGCCCATATCTGTAGTAAAATAATGCTGTATCTTTGCATCTGGGCTGCCAGGCATCCTTGTTCCTTTAGTGCTGTCACTGTAGGAGAAACACAGCACCAACAATACTATTATCACTACAAAGTGACAGCACTGTAGCTATAGCTGTGCTAATGTGCTGCACTGTATGATAATCACAAATGCTTTTCATACATATACTTTTCTGTTTTGAAGAGTCTGAGCTATAGCACTGCATGAAAACCCTGTTCCCTAGGAGCTGCTTAGCTGAGAACCAGCAAGTCAGAGTTTCAGCCCCACCACCTTCACATAAGGCTGTCTGACATCCGCACTATCATGCAGTCATGTCAGCCTCGGTTTATAAATGAAGAACTAATAAATGACATACAGAAAGACTCCAGTTGGCTGTTTTACTTTCTGGACACCCAAACTAAATATGCATTTGAGTGACAAATCTCACATAGATGACATGAGTGGACCGTGAATCACACAGTGCAAAAGTACGTCAAGGTATGCAGAGTATTTCTTCCATCTCTCAGTATGTCAGGGTAGTATTAAGCAACACCTATTAGGTCCAAACATTTTAACATCAGCATATCTCTCTCTTTATACTTCAGCATCCTAAAATAACAGGTTGAGTAGATTTCTTATACGCTGATACTGATTTTAATACATGTTGTATTATTAATGTCCTGATATTCAAGCGGAATCACATGAGTTATTTCTAAGCAAATTAGCCTGGCACAGGTCCTAGGCAAAATAATGGTGCCATCACAGGTTGAACACCTAGAAAATCAACACAAGTTGCTCCATGTGGTTTTATAGCAGTTAGATCCGATCCTACCAAACAAGTCAGATTTCCTGGTTTTGCTAAACTGCAAGTTGGTTTAGAAGCACATAGCCTGGATGCAGCAGATGTTTGCAGTGCACCTGACATGGCAGCTAATTGAGTGATTGGGATCACAAGGGCCCATTCGCAGGCATTAATGGGAAGCCAAGTGCAAACTCATCTATTGAAAGGCAAAAAGGACCTTCTGGAAAACAGCAGCTCCAAAAATGGATTGAAGATTGCTGTAGGTAAGCTGCTAGTGCATGAACAGTTAGTGTAGTCTGGGGTATGTTAACACAAAGAGGAGTAAGAGTAAGCATAGACTTCTTCCTTCCACATCCAAGTGCTCACCTGGATCATGACATGTGGGTCAGAACTTTGCTCTTGTAAACAGGTAAAGGAACTGGAAAAGGTTCAGAAAAGAGCCACAAAACCAATTTGGGGTGGGACACAATGCCCTGTAGTGATCCATTTTAAAAAGCAGAATCTATTTAGTTTGTACGAAAAATAAGTGAGAGATGATTTGAGTAATGTGTGAGGACCTTCATGGGGAGAAAATACCAGGTACTAAAAGGCTCTTTAATGTAGAAAGGCATAATAAGAGCTAATGGCTACGAACTGAAGCTGGAGAAACTCAGACTAAGGCACAAGGTTTCAACAATGGAGGTGATTAAACACTGGCATAAGGCCCTGAGGGAAGGTGAGTGCCCTCTGTCTCCAGATAGTGTCTGTTCAGGCCTGATCTTTATTGAAACATTTGCTTTACCCATGCATCAAGGATTTGCCTTTTTGCAGGGGTAATGCCCATTCTTATAGTGAGGGATGGGTCTCAAAAAGTCGATGATACCTCTTGGCTGAAAATTGCTGTGGAAAATTGCTTTCCCACCTGGATATGCCAAGGTAAAGGGACCAATTCTAATTATAGATATTTTAGTATCACATTCAGGTCCACAGGGCTTATGGAGGTGTCTGAAGAGCTGCCAGCCCAGGGTGTCAGTTGGAGTGATGCAGTTCAGCGCCGACGCCGCTTGTCCAGCATGAACCCTCTCTGATGCTGTTGGTACCTCACTTTCCATTCCTTCTCCATCTCAGACCTTCCCTCTGCACTGACAAATGTTGCTTGCAGAGAGGTTCATCCCACCCAGAAGCAGTTGGGGGTCCTCTGAAGCTGAATCTTTCCCAGAAATCTGCAGGAAGATGAACACATCCCCTCCAAAGGCCAAGTCCCAGATGCATAAACCAGCCCTAGTCCAGCGATGTGTCTGTGATCTGGACCATGCTCATTGATTCGGAGAAAACTCCTGGAACAAACTCGCCGACAAAGTTTTCCAGTTGAGAAGCAGGTATTCTTTATTGCGGCGCAGGGAGGCACGGGGGATGGCTCCTCCTAACGTGTGTGCCCGTGTTGCCACACAGGCCATCCTTGCATGGTCAGTTGGGCATACATGAGGCTACACATGAATTACATCGTTTTCCAGAAAGTTTCCCACATACATACAAAATGTGATGGTGGTCTTTGAGAGTCATTTACTTCTTCCAAGAATCTTCATCACCGCTGGCAGTTTTCGAAGCACCAGCTTGATTAACATAACAAATATAGGAATCATCCTGTCCTTCTACTTACCAGGTAGCTTAACTGCTCCCATTCTCCCGGATACTCCCCGATAGATGTTTACACCGCGTTAATGGGCTCATTAACATAGCAATCATCCTGCCCTTCCACCCATCAGCCAGTTTAACTGTGCCCATCCCCAGGTCCTGTTTTTCTATTTTATTTTTCTTTCACTTTTTGTACTAAGGTCCTAAGGACCTAAAACTATCTTCAAGCACCCCCATTACAGAGCCATCAGACTTAACCTCACTTAGAACTGATTACATTTTGTGCTTTTGTGCCTCCTCCTTTCATCATTCAGGCAAACTGGGGATCCAGCTTCAAACCTGTTCAGGTTTTCCTTTTAATTCCACCACGGTTAATGTAAAAATTGTCTGCTGAAGCTTTTAGTGACGGAGTTGCTTGCAGGATGTTCTCTTTGCTGATGTGCTGTGAGGTTTTTGGTGTATTCCCAATTTCTTTAGCAGCAAAGTGCATTTATTCTGCATCTGGTTGCTTGGCCAGCTTGCACATGGTCTGCTATCCCTCCACCTATCTATAAACATGTCGGTTACCCAGTCATGGAGCCAAAGCAATGCCAGGTGACTTATGTGATGGCTTATTCACCATAAACAATGAGTAGTGGAAGGAAAATACCTCTATGAATAGTTCAAAAGCCATCAGTGGATAGAAATGTTCTCATGATAAGTACATTTGTAATAACAGAGCACGTTTCTACAAAACAAAACATTTAGAGGTTATTTCTGGGAGAGAAAGAAATCTGGCATTAGTGGAGTAAGTGGTCCGTCACGTGTCAGTCCAGCTGCTTTAGGGAACCACCACAAGCCTTGCCCGTTTCCACAGAAAGCCAGTAATGCATCAAAGTGTTTAAGCTAGACTGAGCTATCCCAGGGGGCTGCTGGTGGCAGTGGAAAGCTCAGGGTATCAGACCTATTTTAAGAGATTGTTTTAACCCCCACAGTCTTTTGAGATCTCCCACCCTCTCAATTTTTTGGCCATTTCTGTTTCCCTCATAGTGTGCTCAGACATGCATTTTGTGTGTACATATCTTCACTTGTAAAACACTTCAATTTAAATCTCAGTGTTTTATCACTTAGGAGTATAATTTCCTACTTCTTTACCTCCATCTAATTCCTCCATCTCCATTGCATCTGAGTTTCATGTGGTCCTACTATCAGGAGTAGGACCTGTATATTGATGAGCTTCTGGTACTTTGTCTCCAGGTTTAATTTCTTCTACTCCTTGGTGATTTGGTACAGGTAAGCCAATTGTGCATTTCCTAATATTAAAGCTAACATAATAGAAATAAAAGTCTTTTTTTCCTCAGTGAAGATGATTGAAGTTCTGATCTTCACAAAACTGTCAGACATAGCAGTTTTCTGTAGCAGTTTGGCTCAGTTTCTAAGTATCTTTTGCTGGAAAGAAGTGTTGGCAGGACATCTCCAATCTTATCAAGTGCTTTTGAGAAAGCTGCAGCTAGTCATTTTTTGGGATTAACTCTCATTTGTAACATTCATTCCTAATAACTTCTAATAAATTCAACCCAAGCACAGCACACATAATTTTGGTTTTTCCAGTTAGATTTGGATTACTGTTCCATTCTTACTACCTGGGAGATTTATGTGGAAATCCAAGAGGTGAGGGACACCCGCCCAGTGGACACCACAAAATGTCACTGCAGGATGTGATGTGCCAGATGGAGGATGCAGTGGGGAGGATCCTATTGCTGGACATTTGGATAGCTGTTCTAGGGTGAGATACAAAGGTGAGACCTCATAAATGACTAGCTAGGCTCCTGGTGCCACATAAAGTCAATAGTGGGAGTCTATGTGAGCACCACTGGCCTGAGGAGGAATGGGAGAGGAGTTTCAGGATTTGCTAATGAGGAGATTGTGTAGCAAGTTGTCAACAGTGTAATTCCTAAATGCTCTCAGAACCAAGAACACAGCAGAGGAAGTAGAAGTCTCAAGGCATATATGAGAAAAATGTGTATGGGATCAGGATCTGCTCCTGCTGGAAATCAAATTAATGTTCGCAGTTGGTGGAAGGTGCCCATGAAAGGCGGGTTCCCACATGGCCAAAACAGACCTTGGCTCAAGGTGATGTTTTAAGAGTGTGTTCTTAAAACACCATTTCCAGCTGTTCAGAGGAGGGGGCTGGTCTCTTTTCCCAAGGGTAAAATGACAGGACAAGAGGAACTGGCCTTGAGCTGCACCAGGGCAGATTTAGATGGAGATGAGGAACAATTCCTTCCCCAAAGGGTGCTCAGCATTGGAACTGCCCAGAGCAGGGCTGGAGTCACCGTCCCTGCAAGGGTTCACACACTGTGGAGACGAGGCCTCAGTGCCATGGGTTAGTGGTGATCTTGGCAGTGCTGGGGAGCAGTGGACTTGATGGTCTTCAAGGTCTTTTCCAACCTGAGTAGACTCTGATTTGGTGTTAAAAACACAGCAGCTGAACCAATACCAAATATTTGTGTGTATCTGTTTGAATGCTGGAATTGTAAGGATTAAAATAGGTACACTGGAGGCTCGATTCTAAAGGAAGGTATTGACTTAACAGACTGCCTAGGTACCTGGCAGAAAGATAGTTATCATCAGGACATTCTTACTAAGGTGTAATTCAGAACAACACCAGAGTAACCGGCATCAGTGGAGAAGAGACACTGGGGGGTGTCTGAAAGGTCATTAAGGGAAAGAAGTTCACTGTATCAGTAGTAGCACATGATTCTGCTGGACTGAAATTTCATGCCTATGTGGAAAAAAAGTGGCACAGTGGCTGCACTCTGTACTCTGTGGGTAGGCATAATGGTGTGTGGGGTCATTGAGCACTGAGTAATGTCAGTTGGTCTCTCAGGGCAGGAAACACAAAAATGACAGTAGTCTTCAATTCCCCCATGGTGATTAGTGACTGTTACAAAGGGGTGAGGTGCTGAAAGTAGATTTTCAGGCAGCATAAGTGACTGTTTCTTTGGAGAATAGGAAAGAGGCGAAGCAACCTTTGATTTAGTATGGAGCAGTCAGGGAGACCTGGTTCAAGGTCTAAGCATCAAAAAGCAGCTCCATACGAGTGACCATAATAGACTGAAGTTCAACACTCTGCAGGAGACAGGGGAGAAGTAGAAATTGCTCTTATACAGTTTAAAGAGAAACTACCCAAATAAATGAGGAGACTAGTTAAAAAGGAATTTAAAGGGAATGGCCAGAAGGGCAAAATGATTGAAACTGGTGGGGATACTTTTGAAAGACATTGTGTTAGAAGCTCTAGGACATTATTAGAAAACTTGAAATGGACAAAAATAAATCTGGCCACGGTTATACAGTAGCATAAAAGAAGCAACTAAAAGGATATCTTTCAAATGAAGAAAATAAACTCTGGCAAGTAAATGTAAAACCAAATTAACATGGTCCAAAATGTGTTTGAGGAAGAACTTGCTAAAGACATAAAAGTTAATGGTAACACTTTTTTTCAGGCATTAAAAAGTAAGTATATGCCATAGGACTAGTACAGCTCATGGAAGATCAGAATTCAGTGGGAGAACTGTGAAAGAAAGGGCAGAGCAGGAAAGTTAAATAAACAGAGGAATTTAGTAACATTCCCACATGGGAAATTTTCATTGCAAGGGATAAGTATTAGGAACTGGTTTATATTTTAGGCTTGAAATTATAAATTGAATAATAAAAATTCATCGAGACCAGATGGTATTTTCCAAAGAGCTGTGAACGGATGAAAAAATTAAATTCCAGTCTATTAGCTGTGCTGGGAAATCTGTCACTTCAATCTACCTAGACACCAGCAGCTAAAATTTCTTGCCCTTTATTAAAAAGAGTTGAAGAGGAAATATGGAAAGCTGTGGAATGGGGAAGCTTGATTTTTATAAGGGAAGCTGGAAGACACTATAATAAAGAGTAAAATAAGCAGGCACATAAGGCAGAACAAAATGTTATCTCATCCAAAATTGGCCAACAGAGAACTTCCGGATCCTGCATGTGAGAACACAGGTAGCCTCGAGTACTTGGATTTGCTAAAAGCTTTCAGTAAAGTTTCCCCAGTCATGGGATGGAAAGGTCCTTGTGGAGTATTAAGACACACTCCACACAGGTCCTTATATGGTGTAATGGCCATGTAAATGGCAAGAAAAAATGCAGCAGTAAAAACCTTTATGTGTTCAGTGTCACACAGGAGTCAGGGAAATATATCTACAGCAGTACACTGAACAGTGCCAGGGAACCTTCCTGGTCAATGGAGTTCTACTCATTACAATATTATACTGTTGTTTTTAGCCTGGGTTGTTTTTTCCCAGCCAGCTCACACCGTATGGAACAATTCACAGGCCCCTGGTGCAGCCCAGGCCAGTTTCTAATGGACAGTTTGGATCTGGCCAGCCTTTTCTGGAGGGTGGCGAAGTATTAATACAAGGTATGAACATGTGTCATGCCATGCCAAATGTGATCTAAAGATGCATAGAATATAATATGAAAATGTACAGAGATTTAATCTTTGTAGAGAGTTCTTGAGAGCATCAGTGCACACCTTGGTAGGAGAATAAAGAAAATATTAGGAAACAAAAGCAAACCACTAGGAGCAAGCAGAAAACCACTTACTGCATGTATAAATCCATGGAATGGCCACATTTTGAAAATGATGTGTATTCTTATTGAAACTGCCTGGAAATATTTTGGCACTTAGAAGAGTTTTATTGATGGGAAAGAAGAATAACCAGAGATTTAGAATAACTTCCATGACAGGAGATTTTTAGAAGGCTATCACACCTCATTTTGGATGCTTGCACAGAGAAGAGAGACTAGTGGACAAAGACCTACAAAATCATGAGTAACATACAAAGAGTGCATAGAAAACAGTTCACTATTTTCCCAAACACAAATCACTGCAATCAACATCTCAAATTATCAAGCAAGAAGGTGAAACCCAGGAAAGGGAAGATCCCCTGAGAATGAATGCATAATTGCACTTCATAACACAATGTCTGAGCATGTCATGGAGTCCAAAGGTATAAATAGGTTCAGAAAGAAGGGAAACTGCTTAATGGATGAGAAGGAATTTGTCTGAAACATGGTGATGCAGAACAATGTTCAACAAAAAATCCTTGAGCCACTCAGTGCTGGAAGCAGGAGACTCATCAGGGAAATGCCACTCCATGCTTTTCCTGTTCCTTCTGAGCGTCTCAGAGTGAGCATTGGCAGGGACAGATAATGAGGAGGATGGATATTACCTAGAATGTCCTTTCTTCCATCTCTATTACATCCTGATGTGAGTTTGGTGACTTCTAGCATAGGAATTCTCGGTTGGGAGTTTTGACAGAAGCACTAATTACAACAGTGGACAGCAGTGAATGAGAATTTCTGACAACAGAGGAAAAGGCTGACTTTATTCTGTTTAGACAACTAAAAATAGGATCAGTCCTTTAAAAAACTGGGACACATTTGTCAACAATGTTTTAGAATTAAAAAATACTTTTTAAAATGTATGCTGGTGTCACATCTGATTCAACAATGACATGAGCCTATTTCTTGTTGTAGAGTAACTCCATGTTCTAATGAGCTTATCATGAATCACTGAACATGCATCATTGACACATGCTTTGAGGATAAGGCCAGCCCTTGACTGTGTCTGCACAGTACTTGGCTTTCCTCTTCATTCCTCACGCTTTTGCATTGGAAGCTCCTTCTACCAGGCTGCTTAATCCTTGTTTGCTCATAGTCAGGCCTGGCCAGGATCACGGTGTTTCTTGTATAGCCATACTCTATCCTTCATATTAAGAGCCTGTCACAATGAATTGATCAAGTTTGATGTGTTAGGACACCAGAACTCCACCAACCTCAAAACCACCTGGAATAATAAATAAAGGGTTGGATTCTTGCCTGGTGTGTTAGTCATCCGTGGCTCTTGGAGGCATTTAAATCTCACCCAGTGACTTGTCTCTGAGATTCCCAGGAGTCTATTAGATTTAGGTGGATGAAGCTCATTGGTTGTATAGGTGATCTCACTTGTGCAAGTGCAGAGCCATGCCCTTCACCACCTCTGCCCGTGACAAGATCATCTCACAATTCACTTTCCTTCCACCAAATATCTATGGGGTTTGTGGAGACCTGAGCTCACTTATGACCAGGCCTGGGCCAGGAGGCTGGAGTGGCAACAGTCCAATGAGCTGGGGTGAAGGAAGAATGGTTTTGTGAGATTAGCAATACTTGCTGTACAGGGAGCTGAGGAGGAGATGCTGCTGCTTCCAAGGAACTGATGCCCAAAGTCCAGGCTGGACTGCTTTCTGGATCTGGCTTTCAGCATCACTATGGGTGTGGTGTGAACTTTACACCACCCTCTCCCAAAAAATAAGTGCTTCTGGGCTATATATGTCTAATTATTCATTGCTTCAGAACAGGAAATCACTGATCAATGACCAGCCTCTAAAAGGCATGAGCCACCAGGAGGAATATATAGCCTGCCTGGTGGAGAGGTGCTGTCAGCAGCTGGCAGGGGAAAGCCTTCTTTGAGTTCTCAGGGAAAAGAGCAAACTGGCTCTCACAAGCTGGCTGGTTTGATCCCTGCAGTATCTGAGCCAATCTGGACAGAGAATTAAAGATGTGGAATAAATGAAGAGCTGTTAGAGCTCAACATGGGTTTATTGAGGTAGATGGTGCAAGACTAA
>JANRGW010009541.1:0-17365 GCA_024733675.1 Psilopsiagon aymara | reverse complement strand
TTTAGTGTGAGGTGTCCCTGCCCATGGCAGGGGGGCTGGAACTAGATGATCTTAAGGTCCTTTCCAACCCTAACTATCCTATGATTCTATGTGCTACCATTATAATAGTGGATACTGAGGAGCCTGGCCTCATCCTGCCATTGTTAGCTCTGGAACAGAGAATGGGGAAGTGTGATGTTGAGACACCTCAGTTAATTGGAGGTGAGCCAACTGGGATGTCTTGGCAGCTTGACACAGTGGTCGGGCTAATAATACTGGCTGGAAGTTGGTGCCTATCAGCTCTGATGTACTGCTAAGGTGTTGTGGGCTATACAGTGCCTTATTCCTAAACTGAAAGGTCCACCATTGTGCTCAGCATGTGAGTGATTTTGACCTGACATATCTATTATGCTTTGCCTGAAGAATAATTTATGCAAGAATTTGTGAAGTTTCCAGGCTTTAAGAATATTTTCAGAAGTATTGATTTTATGAATGCACATAAATAAAATTGGCCTGCTTATGCTGGCAAGCCAAAGTGCATTGTGGTTTGCAGTACATCTTCAATTTCTATCAATACCAGATCAAGTAGTGATCGCTGATTATTTATTAACAGTTCAGCTTCTTAGCACTGCTAATACTATTAGTATCATGATTTAAGGGCAAAATCACTGTTAGGGTCCCTCACCAAATAACACCTTTTGTATTTAATATACTACCTAGACAAAAATTTCCTGTTCTTACTGGATAAATGGTTTTCTGCATCCTTCTGAATTTTTTTGTATGTGCAACTGTACTGTCCTGTTCTAGAGGCAATGAGTGAAGCAAACCCCTGAAGGTAGTTTGTGTGTGGATGGACAAAACACACATGGAGCCTTGCAGATGAGAAGAGTTGTATCTATGTGAATAACATGGTTTATACTAGAGTCTTGAAAATGGTGTTTAGGAAAGTTGTTTATGAAGATCAAGGTCATACCCTTAGGGATTTGATTTTGAACAAGATTTTTTACTTTGTGTTTCAGTGGCTGTTCCCTCACCAGTGCCAGCTTGTGAACCTGAGCCCAAAACTAACGGGCATAACCCAACTCCACGACTCTCCATTTCATCCCGAGCTGCTGTCGTTGCTACCATGGAAGCCCCTTCTCAAGGCCTGCAGACAGTCATGAAGTGGAAAACAGTGGTGGCCGTCTTTGTTGTGGTGGTAGTTTACCTTGTGACAGGAGGACTTGTCTTCCGTGCCCTGGAGCAGCCCTTTGAAAGCAGGCAGAAGAACACAATCGCGCTAGAGAAGGCTGACTTTCTTCGGGAGCATGTTTGTGTAACTCAGCTAGAGCTGGAGACGCTGATTCAGGTAGGCCACATGAAGAAGACAGTACCTCTTGCAAGTTAGGATAAACAGCTTGGTGTTTTTTTGATCAACTGAGTCAGTGGAGAATAAAATTGCTCATAGAACCATCACAATGGACAGTGTGAAGAGCAGGCTCTTTCCCAGTCATTTTGAAGTCTGAGAAATAGGCATTATGCTTCTGAAACATTGTAAATAGAGGTTAAATGTATTCATTAGAATAATGAAAAATGTGTGCAAGGAAAATCAGAGCTTAATATCTGGACAAAATTCTTGTGAGAGTTGACAGATTTGCAAGGCACTTGCTCATCATCTCTGAATTTTCAAATGATATTAAGTTCTTAATTCTTCCTTAAAAATTAAACACAGCAGCGGGAGAGCAAACAACAAAGGATAGGTGGGAATTTTGAAATAAATATTCAGTCCAAAATTCTAGACTTACTGTAAAACATTAATTCACAGGTTTACTATTGTGAATTTTAGGTAAATGAATGATGATAAAGTAGCAATTGAAAATAGAAAATAATTGGTGTTTAAGAACTAGAGAATTTTTAATCCAGCCTAGTGTGCAAAGCTTTAGAATCCATTTTGAAGGAAGTAACTATCAAGTATGTCATGATATGTGGAAAATGGAATTACGTGCAAGAAAGGTCTACCAAGGTTAGAGTTATCTTTCATTGATTAAAACTCTTGACAAGGAAAGTATTATGGATGTTAGAAGACTCCCATCAGTTGCCTGGAGACAATAGAGATTAGGTAAGAAATGTGAGATACCTATGGTATATATTCCAAAGCTGAACTTCAGCCTCATATTTCAGACCTGAATTTTTTTGAAGAACCCTCTGGGGTTTCACACCAGAGCACTGTTGGGATTTCAGTCTACTTGAAAGAACACAGAGTTATTCCCTGGATTCTTGTGTCCATTAGCCCAACTATGTTATAAAACCCTTTCTATAAGTGAACCAAATTTATTAGCTTAGCATTGTTTTAAGAGGCTGTTCCAGTTTCTCATTGCTGTAATGGAAAAAGTATTCTACTTATCAGCTTAAGCTTGTTCCGTTTCCTTGTAGATGGTGTTCCACAATGTTCCATTGTTTAACTGATTCCTCTTCCTTGTTCACATGTGGACAGCAATGCTCTTCTGCCTCTTCTAAGCAAAGCAAATTCTTTCTGTTTCTTTGTAGACAGATGTGGGTTCTCCCTGCTTGTGGTCTGTGTTCACAGAAAGAGAGGTCAGTTCTGAGTCAGAAGCTGTGTACCTGTACCATTGGGCAGCTTGATACTGTGGCTAAGAAGCCAAACCCGCTTCAACAGGAAGTGGTATTGTGCTGATGTGACTATACAGCTTTTGGATCAGGGCTGGCCTTGATCCCATCCTTCATCTGTCTGCAAAAGACAGGTGAACATGTTCAGTTTTCAGGGTGAATTCTGTTCAGGGCTGTTGGATCAGATGTGCTTCTTATGGCAGTGTTGCAGAGATCCTCATTTTCCTCAGCTCTTTAGGTGTAACGTATGCTGTCTGATTCAAGGATTTAAAAAAAAAAACAAAACACTAAAAGCAAGAAATCTGTATTCCCTAGATGGAAATGTCACTATTAAAAGGTGTGTAAAATGTTATCTTTTCTAGCAGAAAGCAGAGCACATGTTAACTGCAACAATCAAAGTACCTAGACAGGATGGTAGACTCCTGCATATCAACTGCAGTACAAAGAGTTTTAAATAGCCTGTATTCTGTATTCTCTAAGCTACATGCCAGTTCTAATTCTTTATTTTACACAAATTTTTTTTCTTCTCTCACCTCTAAAGTGGTGACACTAAAATAAAAATACGGGCATGTTGTGTCATTAGAAGGCAAATACTTAGAAAAAAATCTTATCATCTCCTGAGATTTCAGTATGCCCTCAGGCATTACATTGGGTAACTGGAAGTCATTTTGCAAAGGTAAATTAAATTGGTTTAGCAGTTTAGCATGTGAATGTCTTAAGGCCAAGTGATGTGAAATATTGAAACAGATTTGACAATAAAGAGCAAGTTCTTCTGGATTCTGCTGTATGTCTGGGTGTGAAAGTGGCTCCAGGGATGTAGTTGGGTATGCTGACACAGTAAACCCTGATTGTTACTAACTTGCTCAGTATAACAGTGAACCACTGCTTGAAGATAATCTCACAGGGTTAACACTGTGCTTTCATGCTTTATTTTGATGATCTCTAAAGTGACATCTCCCTGGCCGTCACAATGCATTTCTGCATTGCATCAAATGCTGCGTCTGCCTTTACAATTGTGGTTTCAGACTGATGTGGCAACTTCCATGGGTCCTGGCTGCTGTGCTGTGTGCAGTCAGCACCTGCCTACTACTAAGGGAGCTGTTTATAATTCATGTTATTTGGCTACCTGAAACCATTTAGATAAACAGAGATCATATCTGCAGAATAGCTGTTGCTTCACCTCTGTGCTTTGGAGACTATGGAAAAGCATATTCTCCAAATATGACAGACCTTTAGAACCAGTTTTTTATCCTTTTCCTATGGGGGTAGCTCTAGAACAATCTTTTAAGGAAAAGAGGAAAGGAGTGTCATGGCTAGTGATGGATATATTTATCCTTTTGCTTCCCCTGTATGAGTTTGAACCCGTTACCCCCTGTCCTATCATCATTTCCAACTTGATCTCCAATAACACATTGCAAATATTAATACTGGTAGCACACATATGAATTGCTGAGTCCAGACTGTGAAGTTCATTCATAGACTTCAGAAACAATACAGTGATGAAAGAAGTGCAAATCCTTATGAAGTATTTTAAATTTGCATTTATCTCTTGAGTTTTGGTTCAGGTTTGTCTAATACTAACACAATGACAGATGATTTTTTCTTAGCAATAGCAAATGTTTCACAGTATAGTCTATAATGTCTAAAGCCACCTGAAGTGGGTGTTCTTAACTGTACATTTTTAAAGCACATTTCTGCTTCTGAAGACATTTGGTCATTATTTAATACCTTATGTGATCTACAACTCAAAACAATGGTGAGCACTAGAATGAGAAAATTACAAAACCTGTGTGTTCTATTGTTGGTTTTGTTATTGTTCTTACATGTCATGCAGAAGCTTATTAGTAGCTGGGTCAAAGCCTTCTTGCATTTGTGAAAAAGCACACTTAGAGTGTATAATGGGGAGGTTCCACCTTTCAGAAAGAGCAGATATTATCTATCATTAGGAGAAGTAGGAAAGAAAACCATCAATGGGTTTTGGCAAAGTAATTCCTATTGACCTGATAAAGGTATTCATATTCTGTTTCTATGTAGCCTGCACACTGTGTTTGAGTAAGAACTTTTGTAATGAGCCCTGTTTTCATAATGAGCTCTGCACAATGACATAAGAGAGAGTGGCTTGCCACTGTGGGAAGTTACTTAGGTTACTGGGGGGCTGCTTTCTTCTTCCTTTTCCTTCAGGGTTTAATTTAGGAGTGCGAGTGATTACAATATAAAAAAAATAAAGAATCACCCCCCTGGGAACTAAGTCATATTATCAATGTCCACTAATTCTAGTTCATTAGAGTTAGCCTGTAACTGAAAAGGAAAAGCAGAGCTGAAAATAAGAAATGCAGGCTTAACTGGCTAATTATGTTAGTAAGAGTTCATATTTTGGATAGGCACTTTTGATTAGTTCTGAACTACTTTTGCCCTGAAAGTAAGAAAGAAAGGGAATACCCTGTAAAGATGTTTCAGTTTTCAGCTGCGTGCCAGGTTCATGAGCCAGCTTGTCTTTTCCGGTTGTTAACTTGTAAAATGAGGAGAACTTGGATGGTTTTCATGTGCTACAAGAAAGCTCTAGAAGTAGCAAGAAAAAAAAAATAAATTGTTTTGAGTTAACTTGGAGGAAGGCTTGCCTGTCACTGGAGATGAGAAAAAACTGTTTCAACTGTGAATCAAAACAGTGATAAAGACCTGATTATTGAAACTTCTGCCTGTGCCTCTGGACATTGTCTGCTATACGTCCCTACTTCCCTTCTGCCTCTGACCTTTATTTTACCTCATTTCCCCTAAAAGTATATGAAAAAAAGAATTCGTATCTCTTGGGTCCTGTATAAGTTGTTGCAGTTACCCTGGTTTGTAACTTCAGTCCAGAGATACTCCAGCTGTGTAGGAGTCAGACTGAGCCTAGGATGCTGCAGAAGTCTGCAGCTGTCCTGTAGTTACATTGCTTCCAGAACTTAGCTAAGAAGTTTTCAGTGAGCTAAGCGCTTTTAACTGAGATCTCTGTGCATGTCTCTTGTTGAATGCCTTAGGTCTGCCTTCAGACACAGTGTGCGCACGACAATCAGATTGTTATGGGTGGAGGTAAATCACGCTCTGGTTGATTGTCACCTAAAGACTTTTATGGGATACACAGCAATGTGTAAAGGTTGCTCTTTCAAAGCGTATTACTTTTGATTATACTTGAACAAAAATTGTTGGCTTCAGTCCTTTGGAGGTATTGTTGTGGAAAAATGAATAAATTGGGATTTATGAGGATCTCTTAATCACTTATGACAATAACTAGAGAGGTAGGGAGTATGGAGAAAAGTTATTAAGGAATCAGTCTTTAAAAGCTGATTGCTAATGAGAAGCATACACTAATCGTTGTAATAGAGAAACGTCAGAGCATGAAAGGCAATTGAAACAACTTTTTCTATGCTTGATAGGAATCCGCTTGGAAAAGAATTGTAAAGGGAGATAATCATTATCGGATTAGCATGATCTGTGGAGAGGAATTAATGGAACTAGAAAAAAGAAAACCAGATTTTTCTTTTTTTATAAAATTCCTATCCTTGGTTGCACATAGGGTACATCCTTTTCATAGCTCAGCACTCAAGAACGGTATTATTGTGTTTGTCCTTGGAAATTATTTGCTGCCTTCATGCTTGGGATGTTACTGGAAAAATTAAAAAAACATAAACAAATGAACCATATAAAAGCCTTTCTTTCCAGAAAAAAAACAGAATCAGTCAATTCAGCCTTTAAAGCAGAGGTTCAGTCTTAATCCTATAATTTATTTTTAGAGGCAAAATATGTAGAATTTAAAATAATTGGAAAAACTGTGCAGAGAGAACTGGTTTATTGAATAAATTGACACCTCAACTCCTGGTAGTAAATTTTAGTTTCTTTAAAATCTCAAGATAGGTGTATGAAGATAGCAAAAGCAAACTGCCTTGCATTGATTTAGGGGGCCTATAAGGATGGTGGGGAGGGACTCTTCATTAGTGACTGTAGTGATAGGGCAAGGGATAATGGGTTCAAACTTAAAGAGGGGAAGTTTTGCTTGGATATGAGGAAGAGGTTGTTTACTGTAAGGGTCTGTAGGCATTTTCTTGATATAATTGTTCTTAATTAGCACTCAAGATGCCTAATGTATCAGTGAAGGCTGGTACTCACTTGTGCACCATGGGCAATGAGAGATGTGAGCCCTGGCACGGTGAGGACTTCCTGTACCTCAGGGGACAGGGAGCTGGAAGCTGTGCACTGCACTGGTGCCAGCAGGGGAGGATGGCCAGCTGGGGGCAGCTAGGAGCATCCTCAAGCCCAGACTATCCGGCACCTCTCCAGGGACGGGGACAGGCTGAGACTGCATGGGATATCAGCCATGAATCAGACCCCAGCTCAATGGAGTCTGTGGCTGGGCAGGGTAGGGCTGCAGAGAGCTGAAGTATGCCACTCGTATGGCGTTGTGGGTGCAGGAACTGAGGTGGTGAAACCCCAGTAGTTTCTATTTGTTATAAGGGGAATATTATTGAAGAGATACTATTTTGATCTTATGATGTGGGGGGATTTTTTTGACACCCAATGGAACAAGTTAGTGTTCACTGTAGTTTTCATTGGACTTTGAGTCCTAAATGTTAAGAACAAGGCAGCCCAAGGTAGGCCCATGCCTCACAGTCTTTAAATTCTTCTGCCTGAATATCAACAGGTGGAGCTGGTAAAGCCTATTCCAGATTAAGATGGAGTCCAGATTGTACTCTCTTTGGGAATACAGGATTCAATCATCCCAGTATCACCACATATCCTGAGCTTTTGATGTGGGCTTTGCCTGCAGTCCCATGCGGGTTCGCCAGACCATGTCTTTTTGGTTACAGAGAGACCACAGTGTGCTGATACCAAAGGGCCCAAGAGTAAAATGCACATGTATATAATGATGGGGAGCCAAACTGAAAAGAGTGGTCAGAATCATATGTTTAAAAAACGTATAATAGTATAAACTCAGCAATCCTGAGTACTTGATTTACTTTGGTAGTTTTGTAATTTCTCTCACTCATATCTGCCTATTGGCTTTAGAACATATGCATTACTTGAACAGCAAGAAAGACAATTACAGCTCTTTGAGTTATTTGAGGTTATTGCCTTCCATTTTTGGGTGGCATTTCAAAAGATAAATTACCATAGAATAATAATTATTCATTAAAGAAGAATGCCTTTTGAATTCATAAGAAGTATTTAAAAATAGGGCACTGTGCGTGTAATTCCCCCTGAGAAGGAAGAAGGGAACAGGAAAGGAGTAAGTGTACTTTGATGACCTGTTACTTTGGATGATACTTCAACTATAAAAATACCTGAAACTACTAGTTTAAAATGTCTTAAATGTGTAAAGTTTGCCATCAGAGTGCGCTCAGGAAATTGGCTCTTTCCCTACTCCATGACAACCTGAGGTTGCAGATCTTCAGGTCATGCAACAGACCAGTTTCATGGATGGGAAAGGTTGTAAAATTTCATGGTCTGTGTGAATTGGGAGAATCTTGCCACTGATAGTCTTACTGTTTGTGTTTTGTGTCAATCTTCATCTAGCAGGATACTTCTGTGTAGGTGGACTTGTGGTGGTCATAGTAAGGCACCCTTTACTCATCGCATGACCTGAAACTGCGTATTTAAGTGCTGCTAACTGCAGGGCTGCTCTCTTACTGCTCCCTTTCTGTCCTCCAGGCTGTATGCGAAACATTATGTATTAAGACTTAGCATTGGGATAGTTGGATATTTATAAATGAATGATGTCAGTCAAGTTTTAAAGAAAAAATGAATTTGTACTGAATGAAAAGGAAGCCTGAGAAGCTCAAAGCCACCCAAGGCAATGGGACACTCCTTAACTTCAGGGATTAGTGCTTGGCCAACAAGCTTACTAAACTGTTTAAACTCAAATGTGATTAAAGTGTTGTAATTAGCTTGCTGACATTCACACACTCAAAGGGAAGGCAGACAGCATTTCTTGGCAAAAGTAACATGCCGGGTAGCCGACAGTGTGTCATGGCCTATTTAAACAGGCAACCTGTCTGTTATGCTGATTTACACTCTTCTGGGTAAACAAACAAATGGTCTGTGATTTCATGCCACTCACAGTATGCCAGCAACTGGTACAGAAGCCCTTTCAAAGAGTTTGTGCTAAACACCTCCTTTCTCTATATCTGTTTCTTGAAGTATGGTCAGGTGCCAAGGAGCCCTGGCTTTCTGCCCATGTGAAATGCAAACAGTCCAGTCCGTAGCTTGCTCATATTGTAGTTTCACAATCAGCTTAGCCTGCCTTGTAGCAGTGTTTAGGTTAAAAAAGGCTGTCCTGTACTTATCTCTTTAGATAAAACTGGCCTTTATTCTCACCCAGGCCCTTGTTCTCCCATTGAGATCCCTTTTTGAAGGGCAGTGTGATGAATAACTAGAAACTGGGGAGCAGATCATCTGAAACTAGTCTAAGGAAAAAAATCTGGTAGAGGAAAATTTTAACAATTAAGTCAATTGGAAATATAGGCAAAAAATGAGTAAGGAAAAGTGCAAAATGGAAAAGGAAGAAAAAAAAATGTGATAAATGAGCCATCAGATGGAAGAAGTGAATGAAGAGACAGGTGTGTCATGAAAGCTAGGGATAGAAGAGGTGTTAAATGGATGTATTTAAATATCAGTGCTAAAATCACAAAAGAATATGAGGTTATAGAGAATATCAGGAGACAAATTGTAGACATGAACAGACGAGAAGTGGGGCAATAGTAAAATGATTAACTTTGCACAAGAATTGTATAGAAAAAGGTGAAATACAAAATCACAGTGACAATTTGTAGATCACAATTCAGAGGCAAAAGAGAAGATCTAGTTATAGAAGATTTTGGTTAAAGAAATGGAAAAAGAAAAGTCAGAAAATTCCATTGTTAGGTGAAGATTCTGTGTTGAACAAAGTCAAAGAAATAAATGATGTGAAAGGCAGAACTTTACCTCTCCTGTTGAGCCTTGGCAATAAGTTCACTGAAATAACCAAGGCTAAAGACTGGTGGCAATATTTAGGAGGAGGAGCAAGTAACAGAGTGAGAGAGAAAGGGAAGATCTGGCACTATAACAGCAACATGAAGTGAGGTTGGAACAGAAAGGGAGAAAGGCTAAGAGCTGGAAATGGTAAGTGGCAGATAGAAACTTGGTTCCTCTTGCATTTGTTTCATGGAAACTAATAGAAACAGAGGGGAACATTTGGGAAGGAGAGGTTTACTTTGAAAGGCAGTAATTTTTAGCTCCTGTTCCAGAGTGAGATCTGAATTTCTCTCTGACAGGCAATAGATTGCAGCAGATCGACAAGTAACTAGACAATATGTACCAAGCAGCATTTCAAAAATGAACTTTGAGCAATTGAGCTGAATGTGCCAGGTGGTGATGGGAGATTTATTTCTGTGCTTTGGGGGCTGATATGTTTAGCTGTATTTTCCTTTGGATTGTAAAGCTGCAATGAAAAGCAAGTGCGTATTTCTCCATGATACAGTATGGTACATTTTTAGAAATTCCCAAGCAAACATTCAGCAGGCTATGTCTGCCTGGTTTGATTCAGTGCTGTGTGAGACATAGGACAGTGCCCTGGAAGCAGTGTAGCTACCTCAGCTTCTGTTCTGGATTTATTTCATTCAAGCACTAGCTGGGTGTCTCCGTACCATGCTGTCTGTAGACATGCGATCTTGCCCAGTGTGGCAACTGGGAATTCCTAGCTGATCGTAAAGTTGTTTCATGATGTTTCCCTGTCTATCTTATTCCTTCATTTCAAATGGGATATAGGTAATATTTTTTTTGTTAGTTAGCATGAAATATAAATAACTTAATAAGTGATGAATTGTCTGGGAATTCAGATTCTTGCTGACTAGCTTCAGTTGACTTCATAAACATTATTTTTATTTACCACCCTTCTTGCTGCCCCTGACGTCGGCTGTCCTACTGGAGAATTTTGCCTTTGGCATTTATTACTTTGAGTATAATATTTATGGATCTCTTTATGGTGCCAGTCTTCTTCTTAATAGTTTTGTATCTTCTGTCATTTGTCTATGCATTGTGCCTTAGTTCCACCTCAATAGCTTATAGTTCAGTCATATATTCAGCTCTTGTATGCAGAGGATGCTACTGTAATTTGAGCAGGTATTAAAAAGTTTAAACCTAAGCTGTTCCCATGGTCCTAGAAATTTCTCTCCGGAGGCTATAACAACTTGCATAGGATATGGTAAGGCATTCATAAGGCTGATTTGTTGTTTCTTTCTCTGCAGCACGCTATTGATGCTGATAATGCAGGAGTCAGTCCCATAGGAAATTCCTCTAAAAACAGCAGTCATTGGGACCTTGGAAGTGCCTTTTTTTTTGCTGGAACAGTCATCACAACTATAGGTATGTTTATTGTTTATCTTTTAAAATGCACAGTCACACTGAATCCTGGATAATGAATTAAATTTGAGGAAGGTAAGTAACCAAGAAATGAAGTGGCTGAACTCTGTTTCTCTCAGGTCTCAGAAGGCATGCCTCTAGTATGTATCGAGGGTTCTGAGCCTCTGGGTAAATATCAGAAGCTGTTTATACAATTAGAGTAGAACAACAATGCTGAACTGAAAACAAGTAGCACTGTTGTAGTTAAGGATTCATAATCTGTTCTTGATCTAGATGCAGATGGGCTTAACTTTCACTAGAAAGATCAAGAACCAGTACCCAATGAAATGACTATTCTATGGTTGTTGGGAATTTGGATTTGAATATTATTGATGAATTTACCTGTAAGGTGACATTTCTCTGTATAAGATGAAGGGTATACAGAACTGATCCATTTACTTTTGTTGAACTACTGATTTCATTAAGTTCGTTATTCAGTGAACCTTATCATCTGTCCTCACTATATATTATGTTCTATATATTTAGCCTCTCTGAATGCTGGCCTTAGATACACTAAGGTTTTCCTCTCCTTAGAGAACCAGTAGCTGAGAGAGCCAGTAGCTGTCTTGAAGATTTTTCAAGTAGCTGGGATTTCAGAAGATGGTCTGAAGGAAAAAAAAAATAAACTCATAGCATTGATGATAAAGTTAATCTCATGATAATTATAAAATAGTTGTATAATTGAAAGGTTGATTTCAATGCTGTCATGGTTGGAGGTCAAAAGATCTGATTATTTGGAAACCACTGGCAAATTTTGCTTTTTGTTTGCATTGCCTTTGAGTATTCTTCTGATTTAAATGTTGGATAAAGTGCTTCTCCGTGTTACAGCTGTGATGCACACACTGGTGACTGTGTAAAAAAATCTGGCAATCAAATAACCCTTCATTATAGTGTGAGAATCTGGCTAAATTCTGCAAAATCTTTATGCAGGTAGTAAATACAAAAAAAAAAAACCACCAAACCCAACCTGTAGCAGTTACAAGACTTGCTGTGGTGATTATCTCAAACAGTGGAGTTTGTGCCTTTGGCTCTGCCTTTTCTTTGTTGTTAAAGTGAGGATGAAAGGATGATTGTATACAGCATACTCCTCCCTGTGTTCCTCTATATACTAAGCTACGTCGCCATGCATTTTTAATGGTTGCATGAAAACAGTGGATGGTGAGAAAGAAAGCATTTCTGAATCAAATGTAAGAAAACCCTTCCTTCATATTTGTTTACTCAATGGACCCAAGTGAAAAGCTTTTAAATTACTCATTAAAATAAATGCAACCATGTAGGCATAGTTTATGTAGGCATATTCATTGACATCTGCTATTTAAATAACTTCTTGAGAAGACCTTGGATTTTTGCCCATATTTGCTTTAAATTCTCCATGAATTAAGTTTTTATAGGCTGCATAAAGTCTATGTATTGTGTCTGGGCATGAAAAGAATTTTATTTTATCCACCAAAGTCCTGTTGGGGCTTCTTTTAGGCAGATACTTGGCAAACTACCTGGTCAACTTCAGTCCATTTGCCTGTGGAGCCTGGATTTTCATGGACCTTTAGGAGAAATATGGGATCACGGATACAGCCATAAAAACAACTGTGGGTTTGTGGGGAGGCAGTGGTCTGTGTCAGCATAGTGCTTTAACTATCCCATGACAGCGAGGTATGTCCAGTGCCAGTGCCACAAAACTAGCAGGACATAAGACCTGGGAGCCCAGCCTTGATTCCCAAGGACCGGGTGGAATTGCTGTGGATGAAGCAGATCTTCATCTCTCTGTCTGCTCTGTGATTCCACTTTATTTCTTCAGTGATTCGTGATTGTGTGATCATTTTTAATATTCAAATAATTTTGGACAGTCAGAATACAAATCTCTGTAACATTTTCATAAAGGTAGCTGATCTTAAATAAAAAGGTGCAAATTTTACTGCCACAATTCCTGTTTGCTCTCTCTAATACTAACATTTTAACAGAAATACTATGGCTACTGGAATCATAATGCTGTATGTAGATTTGACAGTTAAATTCAAGTGGGTAGTGTGGAAAAGGGAAGTGCCTGAATCAGCTGTGTTGTCTACATGTATTTTATTGCATAGGACAGGTGAAGAGTTGCTTTTCTACCAGTGTCAGATATTTCCAATACATTATCTGGAGTTACAAGGCTGGGAGTTGAAACCAAATGTGCCTAAACATGCTTGAGCCAAAATGAGAGTTTTTCACTCAGGACAGGCAGCTGAATAATTATGTCTTAGTCAGACCTTGTCATCTTTTCAACAGCCTCAGTTTACTCTAACAGAGGGTAGAAGGAAGGCATGTATACACCTTTATTATGACATCAATAATGATTTATGTATATAAGTGGAGTAAGATGTTCAGAGAAAAGGCTTAAAAACTTCATTGTTAAAAATTATTAAAAAATGTTACGAAATTATAGAATCAGAATGGTTTGGGTTGGAAGGGACCTTAAAGATCATCTAGTTACAACCTCCCTGCCACCTTCCACTAGACCAGGTTTCTCAAAGCCCCGTCCAATGTGGCCTTGAACACTTCCGGGAGTGGGGCAGCCACAAGGGGCAGCCACAAAGTCACAATCTCATTACACTTTTTCCTAATGTCTAATATAAATCTACCCACTTTCAGTTTGAAGCCGTTCTCCCTTGTCTTATCACTACATGCTCTTGAAAAAGTCCCTCTCCAGCTTTCTTGTAGATCCTCTTTAGGCACTAGAAGGTTGCTCAAAGATCTCCTGGGGCCTTCTCTTTTCCAGGTTTAACACCCCCAGTTCTCTCAGCTTTTTACAGGAGAGGTGCTCCAGCCCTCTGGTCATCTTCATGCCCCTCCTCTTGACTTGCTCCAACAAACGTGGGAGCTCCAGAGCTGGATGCAGTACTCCAGGTGGGCTCCCACCGGAGTAGAGGGGCAGGATCACCTCCTTCAACCTGCTGGTCATGCTTCTTTTGATGCAGCCCAGGATACAGTTGGCTTTCTGGGCTGTGAGTGCACACATTGCTGGGACCTGATGACCTTCTTGTCAACGAACACCCCCAAGTCCTTCTCAGGGGTGCTCTCAATCCATTGTCTACCCAGACTGTATTTGTGCTTGGGATTTCCCCGAAAAAAAATATAAATATTAGGATCTTTATTGTCAAATTGAAAGGGGAACTGAATAAAGAGTTCAAAGGCAGATTTGCATAGTATGAATACAGTTTGGGTAACCAGCCAGTGTGATGAGGGACTGAAGAAGTTATGAACTTACCATGGAAAATGAGCCTCGAAGAGGTGAATCATACTCCCATCGGGAAGCCGTTGCCACAGTCCAAGAGGAGCAGCAGTGTGCAGGCACCAGGCCATCACAGAGGGATTTTTGGGCCATGGTAAGACAAGCTAGATCGTTAAACAAACAACAACTTTCAATGGGATATGAATCTGTAGGAAACATGGGTAACTGAGGCTACAGGAAGAACTAAATCACAGTGGGTAGCTCTCCTAGGAAATGCCATCATACCATGGAAGTCTGTAAATAGGGATTACATGTGGAAGAAAGGTTACCTGCAGCAGCAGCAGTATTTCTAAAACCATTAGTTTTCCTAAAAAGCCATGTGTAAGTTCTGAGAAGCTGACAATTTTTATTCTCCTCAGGGTACGGGAACATGGCTCCAAGCACTGTTGGAGGCAAGGTTTTCTGCATCTTGTATGCCATCTTTGGGATCCCACTCTTTGGCTTCTTGCTGGCTGGGATTGGAGACCAACTCGGAACCATCTTTGGGAAGGGTATTGCAAGGGTGGAAAAAGTTTTCAGAGTAAGTTTGCTGTCAGTTTTTTGTTTGTGTTGTTGTATAACTTGCTTTTAATTCTGTTGCTATTACCTGTAGTCCTTTTTATATGTTCGGCTCCATGAAATATTTACATGTCTAGTTGAGATGATGCTTAATGTCATTAGGGGCCTCTGCCACTGCCCTGGCAAATACTGTTTTGCTTATTTGCTGATGGTTCACTTCTGGGATTCTCTCTTTGAAGCAGAACTTCTAGAAGTGACCTGTGTGATGCTTCCCTGAGAGTCAGAGTAACTGAAGGTAGGTCTTACTGGGGAGAGAAGGAGAGGAAGGTTTTTCTGTTGGCACAGCAATCTTTTCACCCAGTGCATTTCCTTAACAGCCTTTTTCTTGCTCCATTTCTCTTGCTGCGTTCAACAGCATAACTGTGAGCATGGAGCTCATGCCACACAAGGGACAGCTTGCCCCTGGCAACCCTCAGCATAGCTGGAAAGATGAAAGGAAGATTTCTCCCAGAGGAGTTGTCCTTGTGAAATTCTGCTGCCTCTGACACAACTTCTGTGAGGCTCCACCAAATCTACATTAATTAGCAGCACAGATTAGGGACTAAGAATGCCACATTTAGCTATTGCAGTGATCAGCCCACACACACTGTAGAAATTTTAAGAAAAATTTGAACTCCATAAAGGGGGGAAGGGATCGATTCTTATAAAATACACAGTACCCCACAATATTAACAGAATATTTCAGCGGAGGAGCTGTACCCATGCCACTGCTCATCTTGCAATCCAAAATGTTGGCTCTGTTTCAGTGTGCAGATAACCAGGAAAACGATTCATTTGTGACTAGGTAAGTCTGGAAGTATTTTCTTGCAAAATATTGTGTTCTAAAGCCAAGAACTTTTCATGTTCCATTTTAGGTAAGGAAGGCACTGGCAGAGTGATACTGATACCCCGAACACCACACATTGGCTAGTCTATGCCATCTGTCCTGCAGGAGTAATTATGTTTGATACAAGAAAATAAACATGAACCATGTCAAAGCTTCTCACCCCATAAGCCCTATCTACTCAGCTACTGATTATTCCTGTATGTTCCATCTTCAGTAATCTGGGGCAGAACCTGGCTACTAGTCTACTCCCACAAACATACAAATGTGATTCTCCAGAAAATGGATGTGTACAAGGTCACTATATCCACTGGTCACAAGCATTTAGTATTTCAGTGACAAATCAGTTCTCCCAGCCTGCCTGAGAAAACCATGTACACACTCAAAATCTACTTGAAAAGTTGCTAATTCTTATAAATAATTTTCATCTGGAAAAATTTTCCAGACACTGCAGGAATTAAATATTCATTCCAAGGTGTCATAAACCCCTAAAAGTAGCGTTGTTCTTACCTGTGTGAGGGAAGTTATGGACCTGAGACTGTTTCCATAATACAGAGCAAAACAAACCCCATTCTTTTGGCTTGCTCTGTACACACGGAGGCTGCAAGCATCTAAAGATAGAAAGGAAACCACTCCAGAGGCAGAGTACACAGTTACAGAATACAGCAGCTGCCATTATAATGACTAAATATAGGCTAAATTTGGATAGTCTTTATTCAAACCTTGTAACAAGTATTCAGATTCTCACTGGAAGTAGATGGAGTGAGCATAACTGACATATCTTCCTTCATCATGCAGTTCAGTATAGATGCATTCAGACTGGGCACGACATGCTTATGAGAGCATGTCAGGATTTTCTGGCTTCTGAGGTGAAGCAACTGTGAACAGTTTCTGCTTGATTACTGCTTTCACTCCTCTGGCTTACCCCAAGACAATGAGGATAGGTATGGCAACACAGCTGGTACAGTGCAATACAAAGACGTGAGTGAGCACCAGAGATGTGGATGGTGGCAACACTGCATCCCGGAAGCTCATGTCTCAAGAAAATAGGTTATGTGCAGAAATACAATGCCTCTCTAAACAACTCACACTTCGTTGAACCAGGGACTTGTCAGAACGGTCATGTGCCACCTGTCTTTCAGCTTAGAGAACCTATTTTACTCTAGATTTAAGACATGCTATGAAAATTAACACCCTGACTATTCATTTTTAATATGGTATTATTCATTGTGTTTTTCTGCAAGGAAAAAAGCTATAATTAAAAAAAAATAATAAAAAAAATAAATCACTCAAGAACTCCCACAGGGGAACTGTCCAGTGCAGTGATCAATCTGCCATCTGCTGGCATCCTGTCTCTGAACAGCGCTCTCAGGATGGGTGTGAAAACCTACTGGTCCACATATGGCATTATCCCAAAATGACACAAGATTTGTGAGTGTAATTTCAGTGTTCAGAGCTCAGCCTTACAATTTCCTGGGTGTCGTGGTTTAGGCCATAAATCAGCCACGCAGTTTGTTCACTCACTTCCCCGTTTTTCTTCCCTCTGCTCTGGAGGGATGGGAAGGAGAATCGAAAGAAGGCAACTCCCACAGGTTGAGATAAGAACACTTTAATAACTAAGGTATAACACAAACCACTACTGCTACTACCAATAATAATAATGACAAGAGAAATACAAGGGAAAAGAATACAACAGCTCACCACGTATACCCAGCCCGACCAAG
>JANRGW010009540.1:52500-63602 GCA_024733675.1 Psilopsiagon aymara | reverse complement strand
AAGGCCGGGTTGGACAGAGCCTTGGGTGGCATGGTTTAGTGGGAGGTGTCCCTGCGCATGGCAGGGGGGTTGGAACTTCATGATCTTAAGGTCTTTTCCAACCCTAACTATTCTATGTTTCTATGAACGTGGCCAATGAGTTCTTGAACAGCCACCAGACAGAA
Source organism: Psilopsiagon aymara (assembly GCA_024733675.1). Lineage (NCBI taxonomy): Eukaryota > Metazoa > Chordata > Aves > Psittaciformes > Psittacidae > Psilopsiagon > Psilopsiagon aymara. Next base: position 63,438 of record JANRGW010009540.1, on the reverse strand, counting down.
GGCTGTAAAAGAGAAAGGTTTTGCTACTGAGTACGTTTTAAGTCATACCAGTGCAGTTGGAAGTGAGACAGCACCCAATAGCCCACAGAGGTGGGATGAGATGTGGACCGGCCAGGGGGCATCAGATCATCTGTATTTAGAAAGCATGCACCATACATATGCTTTGGGCTGGCACCGAGGTTCAGAGCATTGCTCAAGGACTGAGTAGGTCATGCACAGGAATCTCAGTCAAATTGGCCTAAGGCTCATAAATAAAGATAGCCCTCCTTGTTTACAGACAAGGAGTATCTTTTTAGAGCAGAACAACAGACCACAGGAAAATACATACTCTTAAGACTTCCTTCAGAACATCCCCAATTATGTTGGTCGTGTGTGAGAAATTACTTAAGGTCAAATCTGTCTGTGCAGCTCTTGGAGCTTCAGATGGCACAGATGAGCAGACAGAGCACCTCTCCACACCTCTCCTGCATCCAGCCTGCCAAAGGGCTTGCTCAGGAAGCACCAGGTTCTGCAAACAGAGGCACAGTGCCTCTTGGAACCCCACCAGCACTGAGGAGAATCTGCTTTGGTGCAGCCACAGACAGATAGAGCAGGATGCTTGTGTAAGTTCTATTATCTCACTCATTTTTCCAACTATATTGACTGTACCATTCCTAAGAGCTCGGATTCTCCTCTTGCCCACACCAGCAACCTGGATGCCCTCAGCCAACACATGGACACAGGATTTTCTGTAGCTGATACTACAAGCAGTTCCTACAGTGAGCAGTAGGCACCAGCATCTCCACTCCAACGTTTTAGTGTTGCATATATGGTACACTCTCACCCCTAACAAAAGCTCTCACTGCTCTTCCCACATGCCAGGTAGTGCACAATTGGAGAGGTACAGACTATGGGATTCAGAGGTGTGGGTGATCCTCCAGGCTCTGCTCATGTTGTTTCTTCAGCCCTCAAGCTTTCATGGGCTGGGATTACTCTTGCTCAGACGCAAGATGCAGCCCCACTGTGCTCCCCGAAAGAGTTTGCTGGCTGATGAAGGCACTTGTGAAAGAGCTGCATCAATCTGAAAGCTGACAATAGTTAATACACCGGGAGAAATTAATCATCCAAAAGACCAATACAAAACTGAACACAAAAATATTGAGTCTCTCTGGTGGTTTTACAGCCTGAGCCCAATCCCACTCCCCTCACAACACAGTAGATTTGTGCCACTCTGCTCCATGGAAGCCAGATGCCATTCTTGATGCTTTTAAAATAGCTTTAATGACTCTTAAAAACTTAATTTGAATATGTTTCAAAGGAATAATAGTAATGACTATCACTGCTGTAGGTCATTACTGTCAGTCCCTTAAAGCAAGAATTAAAAACTATGTATGTAATTTAACTCCTTTATACATTGGTAGTTGTCCCCAAGCAAAAGCATAGGCCACTACTGGGACCAAGTCCAAACATGAGATCAAAGAACCATAACTATAAGGGAGAAGGATGCTCTTAAGCCCTTTGTTGCCACACTGCACACAGAGAGAGTGTTGGGTGATGTTGGCCACGATGGGTGTCTTTCACTGAGAGGCACTGGAGGTAGAGTGAATCCTACCTGTGTGGATTCCAAGGTTTTAATCAACCACATAGCACAGGAGGAAAAAGCCTTACACATCTAATGACTGGAAGAGGAGCAGAAGAACATCTCACTTGCGCTCCCCCCTCAGCTGCTGCAGGGACTGATGCACAGAGTGCCCCATAACAGCAAAGCCAAGTGTTTTCCTTTCCCCATGCCTGCCTTGCTCAGCCTGGAGCTAACAAAAAGGACAGCACACAAGCAGTCATATGCCTGGTCCTCCAGCAATTGTAATCCAGCTCTCAGGGACATACAGGGGCCCCCTGCCTGTGCGCCAGAGGGACGCATACACACAGAGGTGGTGGGAAGCAGGGATCTGCTCATCTCTTCTCAGGGTCAAGTCTTCTGCAGCTTCACCAGAGAACCAGACACGAGTTTGGGAGATTAGGCCTTTCACATCAGGTGCTTTGGCGCAGAGGATGCAATAACTTTGCCCTCAGGTTCAGAGCAGTGTGGAAGACGAAATAATATGCACAAATGCTTTCTTTTTTAGCACTATCACACAGAAACTTTGTCCTACCTGTGTTCACAAGAGAAGAAAAGCCTGTGCAGTTGGGCAGACAGACTCTGCTCTATATGGGGGGTGGGAGTGGGTTCTAAAGCTAAGCTTTAAGGAGACAACACTGGGTGTTAAGAACCTGCTGGTAACAACATTGCTACCTCCTCCAGCCCAAGTTCCCCTTTCCTCTGATGGGATCATGCAACCCAGCTTCAGCCCCAGAAAATCCCAAACCCAAAGGCATTACCTGGATTCAGGACAGGGTGCTTGATGAGCGATGCTCCTGAAGCAAGTGCCATGTAACCTCACTGCTGGAAGAGTCAAATGAGCATGCCGTCCCTCTGTCAGCTGCTGGCTGGTGATCCCTCCCTGACACCCTTCCCCAGAGGACTGCATAGATAAACACCCTCTATTTGAACAAGTCCAATGACAGCAAAATTGCTTGCTTGTCTCTAAAAAGATTCTAATAATGTGCATCAAGGGAGAAGCCCATGGTCTGACAGACTACTTCTTCCCCCAGAGTGAAACATAAAACACATTTCAGCAGCAGGGAGAACACAGTTTGGACTGCATCCCTAGTTAATTATGTCCAAAAAAGTAATAATAAAATAAACTATTAAATTTTAGAATTCCCTCTTTAAAGTATTAAGTATTTCATTACCTTGGTGCAGTTGAACTGCAGACTGAGCAACGCTTCGAATTGCCTTCTAGGAGGGTAACACAGAGATCTTCATGAAACGAGATGTTCTAGACAAATCTCGTTCCATACAGGCCTCTAATATTGCACAAACAGCACAAACCATCGCTTTATCACAGCATTTGTTTTAAATATCTGATATTTACAGCAAATGTTCATGTGTGAATAGATAGCACATCTGGTCAGCAGCTGCTCGGGAAGGTCCCACATACCATGGGAGAGCAGGGAACTGACCCCTGCTTTTAAGAATCACAGAATCATAGAACAGTTAGGGTTGGAAAGGACCTTAAGATCATCCAGTTTTAACCCCCTGCCATGGGCAGGGACACATCCCACTAAACCATGCCATCCAAGGCTATGTCCAACCTGCCGCCCCTGAACACCGCCAGCAATGGAGCATTCACAACTTCCCTGGGCAACCCATTCCAGTGCCTCACCACCTGCACAGTAACGAATTTCTTCCTCATATCCAATCTAAACTTCCTGTGTTTAAGTTTGAGCCCATTTCCCCTTGTCCTATCACTACAGTCCCTAATGAAGAGTCCTTCCCCAGCATCCCTACAGGCCCCCTTCAGATACTGGAAGGCTGCTATGAGGTCTCTAACAGGGGTTCAATTCCTGGCACAAACACTGAAGCTAGTTTAAAAACTCCAGTGGCTGACAAGATGCTGGATTATGGGCTGTGCCATAGCCCAGAGCCATGGAGAGAACCTGCTTTGATGTGACTCTGGTAAACAGCAATCAAAGGCCAAGAAGGAAGGAAGTAATGAAAAATGGAGGAGAGGTGGATGAAGGTTTTTACTAAGGAATTTTCTGCCCTTTTCATTTGGGTAATTTAAATATTTGTTTAACATTTAAAATTAACAAGATTACAATTTGAATACAGGAGCACTATAAAATTCTCCTTCACATCTAAAAGAAACAAACCCCAAACCAAACAGAAATGGAGCAAACACAAAGCAGAGAGCAGAGATGTCCAAATTCTACAAACAGCTCATGTTTTCCTCTCATTTTCAGTTGATTTCCATGCCCTCACACAGATACCACTGTCCCCTGATACTGTAAATCTGCTCAAGACTCCAGCATGCCCAGCATGGACGGTCTCCCCCAGCTGGACTTGCAGGCAGACACTGAGGTCGCTCAGGCACCTTTAGCTTCCCGTGGAGAGCACAGGCTCTGTGGAACAGAGCAATGGCTTCAGAGAGAAACCCAAAAGGGTCAGAGTCAGCATGCTTGTGCCCATTTCTCTCCCAATAGAGGGAGCCTAGAAAGCAAGTGTGCAGCAGCACTCAGGCAAGATGAATCCTATGCTTTATCCAAGAACTTGCCTGGACGAGTTCATGGATATCCAGTGGCTCTATAGTGACATCCAAGACCAGCAGGTGTTGATCCATCCCTGTATGAGACAAGGGGTGTCAGACTGGGGGATGGTGAATCTTGGCAGCTCTGTCATCCAGAAAACACAACAGGAACTTCAAAATTTTCACCTTTTGGCACAGAGACAGTAAGAGGAGAACATGCAAAGGAAAAGATGGATTTCATTCCTCAAACAAGCTGCCTCTTCTGGGACATTTGCCAGTTTCCCCTAAGAAAGCTGCTGTCATCTGAGCCGTCAATTCAAAAGTTCATTCAACCTCTGGATTGACTGCTACCACCTGAGTTACACTAATGAGGAACTATGACTTGCAAAACATTGTGACTCTACCATTCCCAGAGCTCCCATGCACCCAGGAGGCTCAGCTCACCCTCCCACTGGAGAGGTACTCGTCACTGCACATGCACAGTGGTAAGACCAAGCAGGGCTTTGGCAGCTGAGTGGGCTTTATAGACATCTCTCACTTTCCCTGCACAGTTAACTGGACCTCCTCGAAGCATATGAAGCCTGGACAACAGACAGGGTTTTGTTCAAAAGGACAAGTGCATCAGAGGACAGTACTAGAAGCTAGACCTGAAACCTGATGTGATGGAGAGCGAAACTCCCTTGGACTTCCTATATACACGTGATTGATGTGAAATATACGTGTGATTGAAGATTGCATTAGCTGGTTACCTCAACAACACAAGAAAGGTTAAACTACTGTGAACAAATCAGGGTTGGACTCACACAACTCCTCTGCAGCCCAAAGTCTTGGGATAGCAGCGGATGCCCTCATTCTGGGGTGTGGCAAGCCAAGCCATGAGTCCCTGGAGTACAGAGGACACACTTCCACATTCCTTTTCTTTCCCTGAAGGGTGTGGCTGCAGTGGTTCCCTTGCACCCACAGCTCTCTGCAACTGCTAACCAGGATTTATCCATCCTCGGAAACACAAGTTATTTCAGACAGTGGGGCCTAGGTCCCAGCGGTCCTGAAAGCCCGAAGCTACCAAGCTGTGACTAAAAGTATCCAGAGGTGCATTTGTGGGCCACAAGACCCAGCATGTCTTTCACATCTAGAAAGAGAAATGTTTTCTGTAGTTTAACAAGTTATTGAAAGGCCAATCCAGAAAGTGTCTGGCAATAAAAGTACTCAGACATTTCTATTTCATCTCCTCTAGTAAGGATAGTGCATCTCAGCTCATGGAGACTTACCTCAGGCTATAGCTCAGCTTCCTGGCTCACTCTTGTTATTTATGTACCACACTGCGCACCATCAGCCTAGGTGTTTTAGAAATACAAGTTTAAGAAGAGGTGTCTGCTCTTCTTTAGATGTGGGAAGGAAGAGCGCATCCCCCACTTCCTAGCATTCCAGTGATAGATGAAGAACTCTCCGTCAGCTGTGCTTTACAGCTGAAATGAGCAGATCATCCATAGGGGAGGATAAATCATCTTGCTTTGAGATTTAACATCATGCAGAGATAAGAGGCGATATCTTCTAAAATGTGCTCACTCCTTATACCCAGTGTGGTCCCATCCCTAAATACAAACAGAGCTGGTGGTGGTGACACTGTCATTTCAGTATAAGCATATACCGGTCACAGCATCTTTCCACCACATCTGCCATCACTGCTACACAGTAACTCAGTTCAGAAAGAAACAATTACCTGTGAAAAGGGCAAAACAAACCCCTGTAACACAAAGCTAGCAATGGAGGCAGGGATTCCACACTGTTAAAACAATTAAACCACATACTCACTTCCCTTTCCCCCACATTTTCACTCCCCCCTACCTGCCCAGTAGTGCTGCTGGTTTTGAATGTGCTGGCACCTGCATCCAATGTAATTGATTACCTAAGCAAGATGAACAGCATCTGATTCCTCACCAGAACAGGCCCATGGCCTCCAAAGAGTCCCAAATTGCACAGACCACCTGTGAAATGCTGATCCTTTTACCAAATAACCCAGATTTCTTTCAAATTTGCCTTAACATTTTAACTTCTCTGTGAAGGAAAGGCACTGCATTCTTCACTCGGAATGCTCTTCACAGCAGAGGTTATGGTGGCCCTTTCAAACACCAGCACATCCTAGTGGATAAACATGTGGGAGTGAGCACAGCTCAGAGCCCCACCAACTCCCAACAAGATTACTGGGGCCAGTGATGCTGAAGGGTCAGGCCAACAATCTCCAGCAGAACAAAAGTAATGGTTTCTGTCTCCTTTCCAAGCCAGTGTTTATTGGGAAACATCAAAGCCAGTGGAATAGTAGGTGTCCCAAAATGTCTTAATTCAGAGAATTAGTGTTAACTGAGCCTGATTAGCTCCATTTATCTCTAATTAATTACCTTTACCTAATTAGACACCCTGTTTCCAGTAGACATGGAGTCAAGTAGACTAGATTATTAGTGTAGTCATTGTGCCTTTACAAAATCCTGAAATTAATGAAACGTGCAAAAGAATCCACGGCTTTAATTGCACAGGTGTTGCCTTATGGCAAAGCTTTATCATCTGATTACACCGAGGGATTATTAGTGACTTTTTATATAGAGGATGAGCCTGTGAAATGTACCTTAGCAACAGCTCATTAGTTTAGGGTTGTTACTGTATTATTTATTACATCCAGCCTTCCCCATTATCTAGATTGATTCATGGACCTATATTTTCCTCCCCTCTCTGCAGGAAATAAATAAATAAGTGAAGGCTGGCTATTGCCGCCCAGCTGCAATATGAGGGGAAAGCAGAGCCTATTCTCCAGCTACCAATATCCACCCTTTAAAATAAAGCTTTAAAGTTGATTTAAATAAAGCTGTTTTTTTCCCCCTCCCTCAGCAAGGTCATCAATTTAAGCTGCTGTCAAACTGGAATGCTTTCCACATGCCATCCAAAGAGTTTGGGCTATCTTAAATCTTTTCAGATAAATAAAAATACATTATTGGGTGGAAGAATGAAGTGCAATATATTTACATCCAAAATATTTGGTTTTTCCTTGCTATAACTCATCCTTCATGAAATCTATCAGAAATATTTTATTTTGATATTTCTTTTAACAGCTCAGTTCTTGGCTACTTCAGGTTTGGAGAGGTTTTCCAGAAAGAAGAATTGCCTGCATAATAGAACCAAGACAAACAAAGCCAAAGAGCAACAGCCAAACAACCCCTTTCCCCACAGAGGAGCTACTTGCAGCCACAGTGGAGAAGGCTTGACCTTACCATTCTGTATCCTCCTCAGCAGCATCCACCCCACTGGACTTGCTAAATATCACTGGTACAGCAGCGCCAGTGCTGCCCTAAGCAAAGAAGGTTTCACTGACCAACCAGCGATCCCTAAGCAGCCAGTAAACAAAATGATGAGGAATTGCTTCCCAAATTACCTTGAATACCACGTTATTTTAATATTACGTAAATTGTCCATTTATTGCTAAATTTAAAAGTAGAGAGTGGAACAATAATTAGTAACAGTTATTATGCGTGGTATGACAACTAATTTGAGGAGTAATCATGACTATGCAGTGACAAACATGACTATGGAACTTCTTGTGTCTGCATTACAGAAAGTAAGAACTTTGACCTCAAAATGATGGCTTTAACAGACTTAGTATCTAATTTTGCAATGTTTTCCTGGGGTTTCATGTGGCACACATACAAATGGTGTCATCCTGCAATAAAGGCACTAGGGCTGCTCTGCCCAATGAAGATGACTTGCATGGACAGAACCTAACTAAACAAAATTAATTGCTACAGGACCTTTGGGATTGCTGCTCTTCCGAGGCCTGCTTCCCACCCAGGCCACTGGGATTCCTATATGGGAAAAACCCTTAATCTCACTATATAAGCCTCATAGGGGACCTTCAAGCACACACACAGGGTCCATAGGAGCAAAGCAGATGTAGATGTCTGATACACCAAAGGTGTGATAACATTGGCATTGATGTGACCCATGCTCCCAAAACTGCTGCCCAACACAACACATATGTTCACTTGATCAATCTAAATCTTTTAATTAGAGTTATGTCCCAGCAAAGCCCATCTTGAAGAGACTCCATTCCTTCCTGCCTCCCTGGTGCCCCCCAATAGGGCATAAAGGATCTCCCTCCCTTAATCCCTGGGGACATCAATCTAGCTGCCCTCCTTCAAACAGACTGCATTGGATCATAAAACAAATCTGCATCTATCTGCTTATGCCCTGTGAAATCCCATGGATCAGTACTTACCTGGGAAGTGGGAAGTGCAGGATTGATCCCTTTCTTTAAAACCCAGCAGCATAAGTGACCAGGGAGGAGCAACTCTCCCAGATCTTCCTTGAAGGTTTCTGCTGAAGGTGGAAAGTGGAAACCTTCAAGGAAAATCTGGGAGATTCCTCAATCACCCATGCTGCTGGGCAGCACGCTATCCAAGAGCTGGCAGGTGGGAATGCTCAGGCATGAGAGAACAAGAGGTCGAACATCACCGAGTACCTTTGATAACACATTAGACATCATTAGAGATAACACTGGAGGAATGCTGGGAGCCCCTGGATCCTCTTATACATGCTCTCAGCAGCATAGGTGCTAACTAGTTGGATAAGGCACAGGGTCAAAACCCACTCCCGTACTTGCAGTGCGCTGTGTCCATGTGCCTCAGAAATACTAACTGATTGTGGTCAAAATAAGTACTGTCAGTGAGATGCTTGTATGGGCTTTAAAGTCGAATCTCCACTTGCATTTGCATCTTGATTTGTGATCAGGTCAAACCTTTCTTCTCACACTCTCCGTTGGCTTCCCATTGAATACAGTCAAACTCCTGAGCTCTGTCTGTGCCTCCAGTGCAGCCACGGAGCCCTGCTCATTGTGTACCAGCGATGCTGGGAAAAGGCTGTTGGTCAGGGCTCTGTTTCTCACACTGGTTTCAAGCACATCTATACAGAAAACTTTCTTAGGAACAAGAAATTCCCATGGGATGGGGTATTCACTCTCTATCTCACCACATCCTACTCAGAGAACTCTGACCTCACCTTCAGTAATGAAAACAAGCAGCACAGTAGACAAGAATTAAATATATTAAATGTTTATTTAAAAGACACAAACAGGTTTTCCAGTGGGAAGAATAAAATTACATGGGAGAGTTGCTGGTCACATCCCTTAATAGAAGGCAGCCTAGTGACCTGCAGGAGAAGCAGGACCCTGCCCTGCAAGCAACGGTGAGCACCAGCAGCACCTTGTGTGTCCCCACAACAACCGCTTCCAGAAAGTGAGGAAGGAGCTGAGGGCAGACCACAAAGTAAACACTGCTGCTTAACCTCTGTGATCTATTTTCCATTTATAAGCCTCAATTGCTTCACAAAAGCAGATATCACACACTACCCACCAGCTAGGAAATGGGAACAAGGAGGGAAAGCCACTCACCAAGGTCATCTCTTCATCCTCCAGCTTGCATCCTCTTCCAAAAGGCACACACCTGCCTTTCCCATGAGGTGCCATGTCAAGAGGACTTGCTCTGCTGCTTTTCCCTTTGTCCCTTGGTGGCAGCCGTGGGTTGGGTGCTGGTCTGTTTGATAAGCAAGGGCCTGGCACACTCCTCCTGCTGCTGGCACCGATCCTTGAGGAACTGGCTGGCACCAGCTGTTGAAGTGAGCTCGGACAACCTGCCTCCCATGCTCCAAATGCCAACTATTTGGAGGAGCCAGACACCAAGCTGGCAGGTCTAATGGGAGCCTGCATCCAAAGTCAGAGTCTGCTGCCTCCTGCAGGAACCAGGCACTGCTCAGGGTGGACCATCTCTTGGTGACCAACACACCTTTAGGAAATTAAAACAGGCATACAGGCGCCAATTGATTAAGGAGAGCGGGGTCAAGGACACAGGCACTGTGACACTAAGTCACGAAACCACCACACGTTCAAAGCGGTTCCAGCAACATGAGTTGGGGCAAAGGAGTGTCACAGCATTCCCTAAAGACAGAAATCAGAGTCTGGAGGCTCTCAGGCCCAGGCACCTTTCCCAGTCACAAGGTCCAGCCTAAGCTTCTGTACTTGTGTTCTTCTGAAAAAGGAAGAGGTCTGAGACAAATCTGCTCTCTTACCCACGCAATCCTTGTTAAATCATCTGCACAAAATAGGCTCCATTTAGTACTGAACCAGCGTTCTTGACAGAGAAGCTCCTGAATTTTTGTGCTTAGGGGCCTGAGCTTGCAGAACTCATGGCAGTAGCTAGAGCTCCTGCCATATCAGCTGCAGCTGCCCCATCCCTAGCAGTGTTCAAGGCCAGGTTAGGTGGGGCTTGGAGAAACCTGGCCTAGCGGAAGGTGTCCCTGCTCATGGCAGGGGGGTGGAACTGGATGAGCTTTAAGGTCCTTTCCAGCCCAAACCAGTCGGTGATTCTGTGGACCAGGGTTTGGTGATTCTTCCAGCTGCTCCCTAGGGAGCCCTACAATGTGCCCTCTGGCGGCTCACTGTCATGGTCTGGGTTGAACTGGAGCTTGGACTGTCAATACCTTCTTTGCTGCTAGCTTCAGATTAAAACATCTCTCCTGGTGAAACAACAGCATTAAGCTTGTTTAATGTCCACTCCCAGCTACCAGCAGAGCTGGCGCTCCTCCAGGACTGCCTGGATGCCTAATGGCCCACAGCATCTCCAAAAGACATGCAGCAGCTGCAGGGCCACCTCCTCCAGCCCCAACAGCTTTCCCACCCCACTTTCCAGCTTCCCTTCTCCGGGATTATTTTCCTTTAACTGTACTTCCACACCTCTTCAATCACCCCACACCTGGGCACGATGAATAAGCAGATCCGCAGCGCTCACACCTT
>JANRGW010009540.1:0-47500 GCA_024733675.1 Psilopsiagon aymara | reverse complement strand
TTAATTCTGCAGTTGCTTCTGTTTAAAGAGTGTTTGGAGCGAATTGTTTCTTTTGTTTATGATCAAACAAACGAGCTCTAGTAATCTTATGTTTTATCTCCCTAACATATGGAAAAGCTATTTATCCCAGCCAATCACAATAAAGCGAAGAAAACCCCATTTTATGGAAAGGTATATATCACAAGTTTGTTCATCATTAAAGATATGATTACCAGTGAAAACCCTCCGAAAGTGGCACATTTATGATTCCAGGAACAGATGGGGACATCCATTTTCCTTGCAAATACTTTTGAAATTGCTCTACTGGTAGCAGTATAAAAATGATATACAGATGCCAGTGCCAACGAAGCCGGGACAAGAGGTCCAGATTTACACAGTAAAAGCTTCACATGCGCTCTGTCAGCTTTGATTGATCTGTGCTATACCTCAGAAACTTGTTGACTGGGAAAGGAAACAGGGCAAATAATTCACCGCAACAAGGCAGATAATTCACCCGGCCAACAGCTCCGCGCCTCTTCCCCGGGCGGTGACATACGAGTCCTCATGCCGCACAAAGAAGCATCATTCTCCGGCGTGAGCAGCGGCCGGTGTCACGGGGAAAGAGGGGGGAGAAGAAAAAGGGGGAGGAAAAGAGAAAGGGAGAGGTGGGAGCAGCGCACACAAAAGGAGAGGGGAGAAAGGAGAAGTTGCTCCGGGGCAGTGGGCACAGCCCATCTACCTTTTTCCGCGCGGAGCCCAGGCCGAGCCGTTGAGCCCCAGTTGTCATTATCATATTGATTAAGTTCATCAGAGAGCATTTTTAGGTTTAACGCCAGCGGATTGGGAGAGGGAGCAAAGAATTATCTAAGAAAAGCACAACATTCTTACCGCAGGGACGTTTCCCTGTTCCAGTTCATTGAGGGAGTTGATTAAGTTTAAATGAAGCAGACACTGGATAAAAGTAAGGGTATTGACCACTGGGCAGCGCGGCCCGCGCTTGAAAAGGCCTGATACATGCAGAAAAGCAAGATTTGCTAAATGCTCTAATCTTCAATCAAATCTTACATCAATACAGACAAAGTTTGGTAATGAGAGATTCAATGAAGCATGCGGGAGAAAGAATTAATCCTCTTGGTCTAAACTGGGTTCAACTTTGAAGCCTGCTCCGAAGGAAAGACAGTTATCTAAATGCTAAATAAGAAACTTATTGTACTTTTCATGGCATGCTAATCTTTTGTCTATTTCATCTCTATTATTTGTATGCTCATAGGCGGCAGTTGTCATGGTGATTATATCAAACCACTTCTGTGCAGATGCCTGCGAGGAACCAGGGCCTCCCTCCAGCCCTCCGCCGGGGCCAGACCTGCCTTCCCCTCCCTTCCGCGCCCGCGGCAGCGCTCCGCACCCGCGCACAGCCCCGCCGCTCGGCCGGGGCTGAAATCACCTCCCATGCTCCGGCAGCGTTTTAACGGCACCGGCCCCCTCCTCTTTCCCCTTTCCCCCCGCATCACCCAAACCGGCGCACCATGAGGAGATGCTTTTTTTATTCCCTCCCTTCTTTCTCTCTCTTTTTTTGAGAGCTTGCCTTGATAAGCTTTTGATGTCACAAATCAAACACTCTCCAGGAGGTAGATAATGGGGAGTGTGATCTCCTCTATTTGTACATAGACAGCGTTTTTGCACCGGCGCTGTCTTGAACCAGTGTCAAACTCCCCGGGCTTTATTGGACTCTGCCCGTTGCCCCCGGCCCGGGGAGCCCAGCATCGAAATAGGAGTGGTGGGGGACGGATCCACCGGGAGCCGCTGCTCCCTCGGGCTGCCCCTTGACAAGGGGAATTAAGATGCATGTTATGCAAATGCCCAGGTGAGCGCAGACATCTGACCGCGACAGGTTTGGAGGGAAAAATGAAAGCGGGATGGGGAGAGAAAGAGCGCACTGGTCATCATTTATATATTTATTTATTTACTTACTTACTCTAAACCTCACGTCGTTAACACTTGCAGGCAGCCACCGGTAGCAGGCACCGGGCTCTGGCCCACGGGCTGGGCTGCAGAGCAGGCTGGGGGGAGGAGGCAGCCCCCCCAGCACCCCGCTGTTCAACGGAGCTATCGGGATAAGGGCTGTAAATCCGCACGCTCTCCATCAGACATCCTAATTTCTCCCCCTGCAGTACCCGGGGGCTTTTGGCACAGCTCCGGAGGGGAGGCAGGCGGCACAAATAGGTGTGTGCGGGAAAGAAGGGGCCTTCCCCCGGCTTGTTCCTGCGACATCATAATCTGAGCGCACAAGGGTGGCACCGGGGCTTTTATGTCTTTTACAAAAGTTGCCAAATTAAGGCAGGATTAGGGCTCCCTTCAGGATTTGTGGGCTCTTTAGGGGCTGGGAGCTGCCCATATAGCCCGCCAGTGCTTATGAAAAGCTTAAAAAGTAATAAAAGGGGGAGTGATCCCGAGAGAAAGTAACATGTATAACTCTTATTAAAGGAGCAGCGAGCGGGGCTGTGAACTTGAATAACTGTTTGAACTTTAATTTGTTCATTAACAGGATTTGCCCCTGACTGTGAATGTTATTACTTCTCTTAAAAGCGAGGTGCAAATGCAAAGCCATAATGAAAGAGCCTGGCAAAAAGTTAAACGCCTCGTAATTACACCAGCCTCATTGAAAACTTGAAGTAACAGAAGCATGAGGAAGACGGGAGCAGGGCTGAGGGGCTTCCAGAGCCCCAGCCAAGGGCAGCGCGGCCAGATCCGGGCCCCGGCTCCCACCTTGGGCGCTCCCGAAAGCTCTCTATAGTCCAGTGCCAAATGGGGGTGCTTAAACAAGTTTAAAACACTTTTAAAACATTAAAAAAGGGGGGTGAGGTAGGGAGGGAATCCATGTTTTCATGTTTTCCTGAGTGGGGGAAGTCTGGTTTATCCTCCAAGGGTTGTAAGTGAAACACGGCGTCTGAAGCCTGATCTAATCTGCATGTTTGTATCCTAAACAGGGCACATTAGCTCCTCTCTCCTCATCACGCCGACAGTAGATAAAACTCTGGAGAACCGGAATAAAACAAACTACTGCTCCTCTTAGAAGGTATATGACTTTGTACCGATGCTTTTGCCAGTTAGCTGCGCGCTGCCTGCCGTTTCATCTGTCACTTATCGCTTTCTCGGGCTTGTCAACTGCGGCTTTTATAGATTCGCTTGTGATCTGCATCCTTCCTCAACAGGAACATGCAGCCAGGTCGCAATTAAATATACAGATACACGAGCTGTTAGCAAGGCTTCACCCTCCCATCCGGAGCGATGATTGCCCTGTCACTTCTTTAGACTTAAACCACCTTAAAACTCGCCGCCGGAGCGCAGCGTCTGTGAGCCGGGCGCTTGCTTTTGTCCTCCTTCCTCTTCCCAGCGACGGCTTCTTTGAGGTATTAACTCCAGCGGCTCTTTCTCTCCCGAGGGCCCTGAGCCCACATCGCCCCGCAGCCCTGCCCTGGGCCGGGCGGGCTCAGTAACGCACTGGGGATCCAGGGCAAGGCCCGCAGCCCGCCGGTGCAGCGCCATCACCTCCCGACTGCACTTCCCGGCGCAGGGGGAAATGGAGACACCGAATCGAGCCTGGTCCTGCAGCCCAGAGGAAAAGCAAGAAGGGGGTTCTTAAAGAGCGTGAATGAAAACCCCTCTACTGGTTAAAAATGTTTTCCTGCTTCTACAGCGGCATGCACATTGGGAAAGTGATGTTACGGTAACACTATCAACTGGAAACGTTTCAGTTACACCACTATAAATAAAGATATGACCCATTTTCTAGGTCTAATGATTTTCTTTTTATATTCTTTTCAGCATCATTAAACTCATTAGAAAACAAACAAACAAACAAGTGTCTCCTCCTCCCTCCCCCCTTTAATCCAATTGGTATTCAGGGGAAAAAAAACCCAACATGTTACTCACAAAGTAATTACATTTCTTCAACTCTACTCGTCAATTCCAGCTTGGCCGGTGCCAGCCCTGTCACCCCAGGGAAGACCTGCAAAACCAGCATGACCCATCTACCACCTGAGAAGCAGTGAATGCAGCCTGGCCTTGACCAAGAAGACACCGGGCAGGAAGGGGATACCACTTTCTGCACGTTAACTCATCAGAAACGTTGCTCTATCATGAAACTGGAAAGAAACTTCCTAAAATTACCAAGTCCCAAGACAGCAGATCTTAGACAGAACGCACCTTCCTCTGCAGCCAGAGATCAAGCACAGGGGGAGCGAATTTCCGGCAGGGAACAGGACAAACATGGCTACCTTTGGTACCACACTAGGTGCCCTTTGGCTCCATCTCACAGAAACTCTACTCACAGCAACAGGATGGTTATCTTTAACAGTGTCCCTGACAGCAGAGTTCCAGCCTTCCCACCAAGCAGAAACAGTGTTTCTGGCAAGTGCTGCCATGTAAGAGTGAACCCAAGCTACAGCGTGGTCAGTAAATGGCACAAAAGTGTCCTGAGAACATGGTCTTAGTCTTGTAGTGACCACACACCAATACAGGCCATTTTGCTTACCTAGCTGTGCCCTGACGGTGCCTGCAGGATCAGGGCAGGAACTACTACTATATTGCTAGCTTCCCTCCATCTAACCCCTAATGATTTGAAGAGAATTTGATGTAGCACAGATAAATTACATCCAAGGCTTCATCAGATATGTTCAACTTCACTGAGTAGACTTGATTTACTGCAAACTTGGAGCTGGACATCACCGTCATGTGAGCACTGCAAGCGTACCTCTTTCTGCTGGAGCCTGCTGGAGCCATCCGTGAAGATCCACGGGATGAAAGCCACTAAGGCTGCTCAGAAAGCAACTCGTTATGGAAAACAGGAAAGCAACACCCTCGGCAGCTCATAGGCCCCGAGGATGTGTCACCTGGTGGTCAAGAGCACATAAGAGTCAGAAAAGATCTTTACAAATATGAGCAGGCATCTGTTTGGTTCACAGGATGAGGTGCTTACCACTCCTAGCAGGGCCCAGTGAGGACCGCTGAGTTAGGCCACAGGATTGTGTCACCAGAACACAGGAAGGTTTTGCTTCAGCTGCAGCTTCTCCAGGCCAGGGTGGTTTATGGTGCACCTTCAAGCTTCTGCTCCAGCACATCTCTGCTACCCTTACATTTGAAGACAACAGGAGTTTTGCTTTAAGTATACACTGGTAGATCAATCCTTTGTGTATTTCTGATAACATAATGCATGAGATCCGACCTTCAAGATACAGGAATTGTAACACTTTGACACATCGGCATTTTACACAGCACATGCTGCTCCTGTGAGCAACTACAGAGTTGATAATTCCCACCATCACCGCTTTGAAGCACTGGAATGGTGCAACGGCAATGTACTGAGCTAGAACATATCTCTCAAAATAAGTATATAAATACCATACAGTGCATCTGAAGTTGATTTATGAAACAGTCACGAGTTAAAGTCCTGATATATTAGCAAAAATAACTAGACCTTTAAAGCCAAGAAGCCCTTAGGCTATAGTGAAAATCACTGATGTAGGAAAAGCATCCCTTTCGATGACAGTCCAGTCCCACACACACAAAAATACCACCAAAACGTTTCTCCTTTCCTGGGATAAAAATTAAAAGCTATTTTGCAGCAGCTGCATGAAATGTTTCCTAGCCAAGTGTTTGCATTTTAACTTTCGGTTACAGGCGATTCAACTTCAGACTGCAGCGTGAAGCCGCCTGGTTCTTCACAGAGAAGATGCTACTGCTGCTAACGAACCCAAGCCCGCCGTCCTCCAGAGGGGTCCCGCAGGGGAGGGGAAGAATCTCTTGTGAGAGAGCTGCTCTGGAGGGTCTCCATCTCCTCCTCCTGTTTTGCTTCCCAGGAAACGGGAAGACGGAGCCAGCGAACGGATGCGCTTTGCCCGCAGAGCTCGGCGGGGCTGCCCGGCACCCACCGGAGCTGTGTCTCGGCGGTGAAGCACCACCCGGGCGGCCCGGCGGTACCAGCGGGGAGTCGCATCACCGCACTGCGGATTTACCCCAGCGCCCGCCCCAAATACAGCTGCTGTGTCTTAATTGATTTATTTCTAAATACAATGACTAACGCGCTCGGTTGTACCATTAAAAATAACATGGCTTGAACGGGAAAAAGCCGGGACCGCAGCTCGCAGATGACGGCAGCAGCGCGGCGGTACCTGCGGTTATGTCCGCGGTCATCCGGGACCCGGTCTAGCGCACAGAGTTATTCATCTGTATATGGTCGGCATAACGATATAGATCCCTATATGATTATCAAACCTTCGTAGCAGGTCCCGGGGGCGGAGCCTCGCCTCAGCGTCGAGCAGCGGAGCGGGAAAGGGCCCGGCCGCGGTGTGGAGGCAGAGGGAAGGGTCCGGGACACGGGCAGGGCCGAGCAGGGCATCGCTGTCGGTATTGGTACTCACGGTGCCGCTGCGCGGCCCTACCGAGGACGCGGAGCTGCCGCCGCGCGGGAGCGGCGCCCTCTGGCGGCCGCGGGAGGAGGAGCAGCCGTGCGCGTCCCCGTCCGGCCCGGTACCCGACGAGGCGGGATCCGTCCCCAGCCCCGACGTCCTCCCGATAGGCGCCGCTTGTGCCGCGCAGTCCTGAAGCCGAAGCCGTCAATTCACCTCCAGGAGAGGGGGGAATCGGGCGTCAGGGAGGTGCGTCCGACCCCCGGAGCGACTCTGCGTCCGCCGAGCGCACCCTGCCCGGACGCGCAGCCTGGCTCGGCTCTGCCCGAGCAGGGAGCCACCCGCTTCCTCTTCCCCTCCCTCCCTCATCAAGAGCCCAATTTTGTCATTTGGAAACACTAATTATCTAATCACGCCACGCTGCCGAGCGTACTTGTCTGCCCAATTAGCTAGGACAATTATTAAGATTCGGAGGCCTAATTATGTCTCAATTTAATGCTGGCAAACTCACGGATAGAGCAGTAATTAAAATCCTCTCCTTGCCTCTGCCTTTAGGGCAGCGGCTGATGAGGACCTGTCAGGGGCTGCGCCGCACCGAACCAGCCAAGCGGATTGTGCAACATGACCCCGCATTGTTAAGTGTGTCAACATATTAACCTGAATTCCCTTTAGCTCCCATAATCACATCGGGTAGGAAGAAGAAAAGGGGCTAAAACATGAAGCATTTTATTAAAAAAACATAAATTCTTTTTAATTAATGCTGTAAGAGATCTGACGCTGCCTGAGCTACCAAATGCTGCGAGTCATGTAAGGCTGATGCTTCTAATTACCAGCAAAGGAAGGTTTGCTCTTCTCTGTTAGAAAGGCTTCCCTCTCCTCTCATTTAAAGAAAACGATCTTTCTTTTGGGTAGTGTGTTTTTAAAAAGCCAGCTAGTTGGCTCCCAGTGATGAAGTTGATTACCAGCTTTTTGTTTGATGATGGGACACAAGTGAATATTGACTTGCGCGAGAATCAAACAGACGACCGGAGGCGTAAATAAAACGGTCAGGATTTAACACTTGAAAGAAGTTGATAAAGTTGAAAATTAAAAATCATAATATTGGGATAATTTCTAAATATTTATTTTTTGCTCAGCTCTCAAGTTTGATGGGAAGTCAGCGATGAAACACCAACCAGAACTAGAGTTATCCCTGGCGGCTGCCTTCCTGCTCTCATCGTGGATGAGGAGCCCCGAGCCCAGCATCCCCCAGTGATGACCACTGCAGGAAGAAGGCTGGTCCTGCTGGATTTGCCAGCAGAAACATTTCCCCTCTAGCATGTTCCTTTCGGGCTGGAAAAACACAGTACTAAGTAAGGTGGTTCCTTCATCTCCAGTTACTGAGTTCTCCAGTGTTTGGGACTATGGAAACAACCCTTAATTCCCAGAGCAGGGAAGGAAAAGAGGGAGAAAAGGGGCCTCATCTCCCACTGTGTGTGCCCTACCTCTTGGCAATGGCCCTGCTCCCAGCCTCTGCGGATGGCAAACCAAAGTGCAAATCTATGTTCTGGCTTGTTCCAGCGGCTGTCAGCGTGTTTTCCTTTTGTCAGCAGCAATTGACTGGTCAGGTTCACCCTTGTACAGCGATTGTAACAGCTCATTGACAGACTAGTGACCCAGCCGGACCCGATAATGGAAAACTATTGATTTCTGTGGGCTCAGCAGATCTAAAATGAATGCTCAATATAACGTCATCAGCTGTCTTGGACTCAGATATCCTTTAACTTGTCTGAAGAGACCAAGCATCAGCGACGTGCTGCCTACCCTGACAATTTACTTGATAAAAATAATACTGGATACAAGCAAACATCAAAGAGGCCTCTCTCAGTCACCCCCTCACAAGAAACAAACAATGGATGCCTGAGTAAAGGCTAAGAAGCCACAGCCTAGATGCGTCCAGGACTCCAACTGCCCCTTCAACTGAGAAGGCCCACGACAGCCCCTCCAGGTTTTAAACACTGAAGAATAAGCATGCAGGAGAGCAAAACTAAACTCTGCACCCATCCACCAGCCTCCAGAGAGCACATAAGGCAGGAGGCAGGCTTGCCACAAGCAATACCAGATGTAAGTTCAAACAGTAAGAGAAACAAGTGTGGCAGCTTCTGGGAAAATGCTTAACTTTGGGGGATAAAGCAAGACTTCAAACATTGACTGTTTTGGTCTTCAGGAATCAAAGCATGGCAGGTGCTTCCCAAGTAGATCACACTGCCTGTATGAAGCAGCCATCACTTCTGTATCCCTGTGGCTGATGGACAGGGCTCAAACCTCACCGACACTTAGGCACATCAGGAAGTTGGTGGGACATTTACTAGTGCAAGATCTATAGGAATCACAATCAGCCTGGTGATGGTTTTCTGTGGGATACCAAGTGCCTGCTGGAGAAGCTTCACTGTGCCCCAATACCCCTTCTGTAGGGCTTGGAGCCTTCCAGAGCTTATTAACCAGGTTTCCTATAAAAACAGAGGAGGAGAAAACAGAGGTACCTACCCTGGCAGATGCCAGCACACATTTAATTCAAGCAGTAATACCAGTGGAAATTTGAACAGCTTTGTGATCCCCATGAAAAAATTCAGGTGACCTTGGGGGAACATTCCTTTTAATTATGAACAACTGGCCAGGTCTATCACAAAGATACCAGCCCTTCTTGAATGCGCTCTCCCCTTCTGTAGCCTTCTGCAGCCTTCTGCTCAGTGTTTTCTCCCCATACGTGCCTCGTACCCCTTGCATCGTGGCTCTGTCCATGACATGCACACGCGTGTATTGTAGTGCCTTTGCCTTCCCCTGACAACACGGTCCAGCACTGTGATGTGCTACATACACTCATCAAGAGGGAATGACTGCACTGATTATGTTAACTTGACTGCAGCTGAAGACATTTCAGTTTCTACATGCATTTCCTACACACTTCCTTGGCTCCCTCTCCTGCAGACGGCTCTGAACCTACCTCCCTCCTCTCAAGCTTTTACTTCTAGTTCAATTTCCATATGTTGCTTTCAAGCATTTCTCTTCTTGGCATCCCCTCAAGGCCTGATCCTGTGAGAGTAAGTGCGCCGCACCAGAGCAAGGCTGTGAGAATCGGTGATTCTGCTTTGGGTTTTGCTTTTTTAATGATCATCTTGCATTAAATGAAATGTAAATTCTGGCAGCCATTGCTTTGTTTATCCAAAACAACCCTCCCAAACATTTCCCATTAGCTAGAATGAGGAGCTGAAATCCCTCCTGTCCGTCTCACAGAACTGTCACAGAAGAGTCTTTCAAAGTGCCAGAACCTCTCGGGTGATGTTCAGACCCAGATGCCTTATCCCTGGAGAGGCTCACTTCAGTTATCAGCTCCTCTTCCTGCCCATTTCCTGGAATCCCAAATCTTGTGTTAAGCCAAGCGTAGATAACATCTCCACGCTATTCCCTGCCTAAGTACAATGAACATGTTCAGGCCTTTGGATAGCAAGTTCCTCAGGCAGGGATTATGCTCTGTAGTATTACTGTTGTCATATTTTCCCTGTTGTAATGTTCCATGTACATTTATGTCATTTATAAGATACAATTAACAGACATACTGGAATCCACAATGGCCCAAAGAAGGGAATAATAGAAGTAGAGTAACCATGCGTATTTGCTTTCTACAATGATGCAGGCTGCAGTGACCCACTCCCAACCAGCAGATGAGAAGTAGAAAAGAAACACAAACCTGAATATTTAAAAAGCATGGCAAAGCTGCCCATAGTTCCCTCTCACTTAGCAGAGACTTCACAACAGGGTTCAGCTTCCCTCTGCCTGAAGATGTGGACCCCCTCTGTCCTCACAGCACACCTCGTCTCCTTCCAGTGTGTACCAACAACTAAGGCTTAGCACTGTTACAACCTGCTGGCTCACCCAGTCACCAATAGAGCACACAAACACAGCCATCCAAAATGAGCCACTGGAAGGCTTGTACCATGTCATTATCCTTCCCTGAGAAAGACCACTCTGACTTGTATGCAACTGCACTTCCCAAAGATACTCACCGTGGGACTTGCTGCCCCTTGTTTTCAGTGAAAGGCATCGATGGAATACAGAGAGCCACTTTTTTACTAGCTTCTAAATCAATGTAAAAATGTATTTTATAGCATACCATATTTCAAGAGTGTGTACACATACTGCCTACTCTCAGGTCTGAGCCCCCTGTAGCACCTCAGTGTGTGCACACAGTGTGTACAACTCTGCTGTACTGGGAGCTACTGTCACTGTGAGGACTGTAGTTCCACCAGTACGGGCTGAGATTTTATAGGCAATTGTCCTCTGACAAAGCCCAAGTTGTTGGTTTTAACATTTACAAACAGGTTTGTGCAAATAATTGACTCTGCTGTAAAGCAACTGAATAAAACTAAAATGAACAAAATACCCATGTTGAGATACAATGAAACATTTTCCAGTTTCCTTTACTGAAACAGAACAAATCCCCTAAATTTTGCAGTGAAGAAAGTGCTTTGTTTCATCCGAAATGTTGCATTTTGGGCACTTGCAACAGAAAATACCCCCTAACCCACAAAGGAAATAAGAGGTTGGATTCACCACAGCTGCTGTCATTCCCTTTTTATCCACTAACCCAGTAATTAGGGCAGTGACCCAGGATGTGGGAGATCCATGTTCAATCCCTTCTCTGCCTGGAGGGATTTGAACCTCCATCTCTGAGGAGAGAATTAGAGCTGCGGTGCCGGGGGGACCCTTCTCTGCTGTCTCCCCTGGACAGGTATTTTGTGTTCACGCTATGTGTGACTCAGGTGCCCCATGTCACCCTGGCACTGCCCAGTTCCCAGCATTACTCCTCTACCTCTGCACTACAATGATGCTGCATGCCAGGTGGAGGGGTTTCAGTAGCTTAGATGACTCTCAGGTGCACTGAATGTTTAAGGCACATGATCTTAAGGTCCTTTCCAACCCTGTTCTATGATTCTATGATCAGATCACAGAGGTGATCCCAGGTCTGCATATCGATCCCCTAAGGCAGAATGGGGGTCCTCCTTCCTAGATACATATCGTAACGCCACGGCTTTTCCCCAGGAAGTAAGCAATATGCTTAAAACAGGAAAAAAAGGTCTAGTTCACATAAAAATCGCATTTCTTGGAGCTGAAATCTCTTCCCACTTTTCAAACCACACTTTGCTTCGCTTTTCAATCACCCCCTAAACAATTTTTGTCTATCATTGCAAATTGCCTGGGATGTTTAGGAAGGACCAATGTTAAGAAGGATTTACTAATATGAATGTACTACTTGCTTATTCTCTATTTTGTACCTTTCTACCATAATTAGTTTTATAAGCAGCTTACCTTAGCCCAGGAAGTAGTTGTACCACACTGAATATAGAACTGAATATGTTAAAACTACAGCCTTGTGCATAGCTTTGCACACAACAGTTCACTTGCATCATTTTCCTATCACCAGTGAGATCAGCCCAAGTCCTTATTTTTAATTTGGGCACCTCAATGCTACATTTTTGTCAATTTTTAAACCATTTTCATTATTTTAATCATGCTATTTAAAATTATTTTCTACTCCCTATTTTTATTTAAAAGAGTGAACTCCTTTACTCAGCGTTTGCTCTCTTGTTTCTAGAAGGTAATTCATTGTCTGGCACTTCTCATGAGCAGACTGTGATTAGCGACAAGTCCACCATTTCCCGGTATTCCACAACCCTTTATTAGGGCTGACCTCTGGGGACTCTCCAGATAACTGGCCACATGAAGTCACAGTCAGAGAAGGGGATTCACCCGCCCAAGTGTGAGGAGGACTCCTTTGTAATGAACATTAAAACCCCCTCTACTTTCATCTTGCTTTAAGAGCCTCTAGCACAGCATATTTACAGAATAATAAAACAGGGCTTCAGGCCTTTTCTTCTCATACATCAGTAACAGGATTCTCATGTCAGACTTATGTGCTCTGTACATAGTATAATTTACTGTATCTTGCTTCTCAAAGCTAATAGTCTCAAATATAACTAAATGAAATAAATTTTCTGATACTGTTCTCAAACAGGAGTTAAATCCCCAAGCACAAAATCGGCTGCGAATTTCCCTGTGACCACTTCTGTCACCTCCTCTACCCACGAGATAACCAGTCCCCACTGGCATGCCACTTGTGTGACTCCTTTATTGTTACCTAGGACAAACCATCATTCTGCTTATTACTACTTATTTGAATTACGAAGAAAAACTTCAAATGAAATCTCTATTACCAAAAGCTATGCAGGTACAAAACTAAGAAGCCTCCCTTCTCAAAGAGCTAATACTCTAAAGAGACAGGAGGTGGGAGGAAGGGGCAGATCATCTGAAAGCACAGTCGTCAGAGCCGACTGTGTGCACAAATCAACTGCTTCCAGAATTAGCTTTGCCTCTCCTTTGCACTGATTCTAGAAACGATAAAATAACTGTGGAGTTAACTAGAGTTAGAAATGAAAACAGGGAATGAATGGCTTATTCTGGGAATAACATGAATCACAATCCATCAAGGTAACCTTAGACCTTCATCTGGAAAGTAATAAACATCAGGGATTTTTATACCCATTTCAGTCAGTGTGAAAATGCTGCTGTAAATAATCTGTACTTCATGGGCATGTGTGAATGGGCGTGTAAGTGTGGGTATATAGAGGTATGCTCATTGTTCCATTTAATTTTTGTATCAATCAAAAATACATTAGATGGTACAGAAAACGAAACAGCCTTTCTTCTCATGGTATTTTTAATATGCAATTGTGCAAGAAAGGGAAAAAAACCCAAGGTCTCATGCTATTCTGATTCATAAGGAATGTGAGTGGGGTTTGTAATGAAGGTTCACAAAGGGATCCAGAAGGGAAGGAAAGTCACGCTCATCCCACTCCCTTACATCTCCACCAGTTATCCCAAATGCAGTTTTGATGTGATTCAGGATCATGGCCCAGAAGTCCATCCACAGAATTATGGGCAATGTATTAGTGTGGTCCTATGGGCATCCTGCTTTGAAGCAAAACATAAAATGTTAGTGCTTTTATTGGCTAGTCACAATCCCTGCTAAGAATGCCCCTATTACTATCCCCACAAGGGGCAATCTTAATTTAGTCTCAGTTGCAGCACCAGATGCTCTAATTACATCACCCTGATCTTCTATGAGGTGTACAGGAGAAACAAACGCTACCTCTGTAACAGTGAAAAGTAGTATTTTTAATCTCATCCATGATGGTTTCATTTCAAAGCTCAAGAATCCATTCTAGCAGGCCCATTTTATGTTTTTGCATGGCCCAAGAGCCTCATTGAGGAATTCCTGAGATGCATTCACTTGAATCTGTTTACAAAAAGTCCCAGGCACATAAGGCCATGAACATTTCTTGCCCATCTGCTTCATAAATTTTTCTGTAAGGCTTATTGCAGAACACAGGGAATGAGTTATAGGTGGTCAGCTGTTGCCTTGTGGCTTTGCTGCAGTTGTTGCTCAACGTGCTGCAGGTAGAGCCCATACCTGCATCAGCCTGCTTGAAAAAGCCTCTGTCCCAATGGAACTGTTAGATCAGCATCTGGATTACTGTATCTGCATCATCTTTTAATGATTCATCTATCCTGGTTATATAGAAGTGCAGGAAAGAACCTTGAAGTCTGTAAATTATCTTACTGGAACATTATAGAAACCAGATGTTTTCCCCTTAATCATGATGGCATGTTTAAGAAAACCCAGGACAATTAGAAACCCAGTGCCCCAGAGACTGATTACCTATCCCTGATAATTCTCAAGCTTCTCTGGTTTTGTTCTCATAGTTGATATTTTATCATTGCCTGCCTCCATCCTCTGGAGAATAGTGAAAACTTCTGAAAAGTAGTTCTCTACCAACCTGCTTTAAGAACAGCAGCAGTAACATCCAACACGATGAGTGACTGTTGAGCAATACCTGAACATCTCAGTCTCATACAGAGAGACAGAAAGCCTGTTATCTCCATCAGCTGAGACACACAGCTCTAACACACTCAGCGCCAGCCCTCTTCATTTACTTCAGGTCATATACAGTAGAACTCAGCTAATCTGATTCCTGTCTTGATGCTACTCATTTCAGAATATCCATTATGCTTGAAAATCAACAAATAAACTCAGTGAAATACAGGTTAAAGGAAAAAGAACAACCCAAATGAGGAAAACAAGCTCATGTTCTCAGCAGCGTCACAGCCACCCATTTAGCGGCCACCAGGCTCCACATTTGCTCCAGAACACTTCATTTCATAAACAGGATTTAGTGCAAACAAGAGGAGGACAAACAAGATGGGGTACCTTCTGCTCCACAAGCATCACTACCCTTGCAGAACTTCAGGTCCTTGTCTCTGCTCTGTCTGCTACTGCATTAATAAAGGGGAATACATAAGTAGCCCTTAAGTTTGGCCATTGCTCAGGCTTTTAACCATTGATCCCATTGAACCAATTCACTTCCCAAATTTCTTCATCATCAGAATGTTACCTGTGACCAAGACTGACTGCCTTCAGGAATTTCACTTGGTGAAAACTTCTGCTGCATCAGCCCAAGTGGGGCAGGAAACACCTTCTTTTTACCTTTCTTGTGCTGTGAACAAGCAAGCAGAAGACACAAGTCTAATGTATTTGGGTGGAATAACTGTGCTCAGAACCGAGTATTCACAGCAGAGCTGACAAGACCTTTCTAGAGAGCTCCAGCATTAGCTAGCATCTATTTTACTGACATATTTAGGTATCCCACTCTGTTCAGGGGAAGTGTTAAGATTTCTGCAAGCCCAATATCTCATTTGCCTTTAAATTGTGCTTTTTGTCCCTCTAGTTTGTCCTTTACATGGGTGAAGAATCCAAAAACCACCTACTTTTTGAAAACAAACCAACCCCCCAAAACCACCAGAACAAAATCAAAACCCCAATGAATGCCAACAACCACCACCCCAAACCCACAACCTTCATTTAAATACTTAAATTGAAATTAAAAACTATTTGACTTACTGAAGCTGTTTCTAGAATTGTTATGTCTGTAAAGCATCCAGTTACCTGTTCACTTCACAGAATAATTTTGGCTACCAAAACTGCATGGCCCAGAGCCTTTCAATACAGGCTGTGTATTTTGCAAGGAAAAAAAAGCCAATTTTAAGCATGGTGCTGCCAGAGGGAGGGAGATGTAAGGGGACAATTCCCATCAGAGCCCAGAGAAGGCTTGACACTAAAATCAGAGAGAAAAGTGACTCAGATCCATTACCAAAGAAGTTGCTTCCTGGAAGGCAGCTTGGCCTGGGACTTCAGCAGAAGGAGCTGCCCTGCCCGCTGTTAGCAGTAGTCTCTGCGGACCAGCAAAAGGCATATAGATCCATTACACTTTAAAGGACAGCAACAACCACACCAGACTTGGAGAACATTTAGTAGATGGCACAGAAAGTTTAGAAGTGGAAGCAAATAAACTGCCACCCATTAGTTACACATTAATGAGAGGAGACCAGACACCAAAAATACCAGAGTTAAAATATGGGCAACAGTAAAATAAAGGCAATTAAAAGCAGAAGCACTCTTCAAAATGGAAGTTGTGGAGGAAAGAAAGCCTAGCTCACGTGTTCTTGCCACCAATAGGCTTCTGCAACTGTGCATGATAAATGATATACCTTCCTTGAGCCAGAATGCAGTGCTTGGCCACAGCCCATTGCCACCCAGCCCATCCCTCACCTACTGCGCTTGTGAGCAGTGATACACATAAAGGAGATTTATAGGCATGTGTCCAAAACACTGTATCTTAGGCTTTAATCTCTTTTAAATGACATACTCCCACATGAGACAGAATTAGGGCTGCATTCACACTTTTGTTACAAGATACTGTGCCTACATTACAGCAAGTTCAGTGGGTCCCACTGGACTCCATATCCCTCACTGCACTGCACTTGCAGCCGAGCCAGATGGCCAGGGTGGAAGCCTCTTCAGGAACACATCTCTATAGAGGAGCATGTCACACTGCACTGGGTGACCAGGCTCTCACTCAATGCAACTCCGTCACGGTAATTAAATCACATTAAAGCTTGCTTTTATTACATACTCCCTTGTGATTTTGCCCGGCTACATTCTAATTACCAGCCTTGCTGCAGCACACCCGGGTTCCACAGCTCACTCTGCCTCCTGTTGTATGTGAAATGACTTACCTTGCACAACCCTAATGAAAACACTACAGCGACATAATTATCTCCTTTTTATCTTGTATTTCCCATTCTATAGTGTGTGAGCCATGTTTTGCATGGGAGAAAACAAAATTTTCCGACTTACAGGCTTTGTTAGAGGTAGCAGACACATCTGTTAAGGCTCCCCAAAGTAGTTTAATCACATCTGCTATTTTCTTACCTAATACCTGGTCTTGAAGCAAAGATACATTTTTCCATGTCAGATGCACTAGTTTCTCGAAGTTACTACATCTGTCCCTTCTTATTCTCCTATTAACTTCTCAAGGAGAGTATTTTAAAGCAGGTGCACTTCACTAACATACTAGTATACTTACTAGCATAATGGTAAAATTATACTTTTTACCTGAATGTACCAGAAAATACACTAGTAGCTTCTAAGTAATATTTTTAGCAGTAGGCACAATTCCTCTCTCCTATCTGATTAGCTTCCAGCACTGATCAGATCACGTGAACCTTAACTGAGTACTTCAGGAGAGCTGAAGGACTAGGATGTGGCTTCATTAGGAGCATCCACAGCACCACCCCTGACCATGGCTTTGCCATTCTCTGTTTTTCAGTCACAGCACTAACCATACCTAAACACCACAATGGTGCCAGGATAGCCATTTTCAGTCTGTTAAGGCAGGGAAGACATCTGAAATCTGGAAGATGACAGCAAGATCAAGATAAACACCTACTGCTTCAAAGGAGACTAAAACAAAAGACGCTGTAAATCTGGCTGCCACAGTAGCAGGTATCATCCACATCTAGACTGCACATACTCTCATGGAACATACCTGCTACTTTCAGCTCCTGGACCATCATACAACTTCCACAGCCCAGCACACACAGCATGCTACAGCAGGAGAACTGGAAAGCAGGGCTTTCCCCCTCTTCTCCCCATCCCTTGAGGGAATTCTTTGCCAGCTGCTGCATATTGCAGTGAATTACAGAAACCTGTAGGCTGCTGATTTTGTTTGCTGTTGGCAGTGGAGGGGGCTCCTCACGTAATCTTGGCCCACTTCTACACCTAGATCTGAAATCACAGTTAAATTTCCTAAGAATTTCATGTTATCTACTGCAGTCACCACTTATTAGTAAACAGACTAGGATTCCCCAGTGTGATTTTACCAGTTTTTAATAGACATCCATGTTTTGCATTGCTCAAAGAAGCTAACCAGCTGCTTCTTAACAAAAATCATTCAAGCAAATGCTCCATTTTCAAAACACTTCTATGGTTTCATAAAGGCTGTCAGGGGAGGGAAAAAAAAAGAAAAAAAAGAAAAAAAAAAAATAAAAAAGGAAGAAAAAAAAAAAAAAAGAAGGAAAACCCGTAAGAAAGCAAGCAAAGCAAACCCAGGAATCCATGTTTAGGCAGACAAACCAGAAAGATGGTACCAAACGTTCGTTTTCCCAGATGGCCTCATGCCCACGGGCTGCAGCAGGAGATGAGGGAGCTGCAGAGCACCAGGTTTTTCAGAGTCCTCAGTCCAGATGGACATGGAAGGCATTGCCCATGAGCTCCCAAGAGCAAAGTCATCGCCAGTCCTGGGCTGGTACCAAGTCTATAACTTGGTACTTATGTTCTGTGTAATTCCTCTTCCAAAAACCTAAACATCTCTTCCTCCTTCATCACTTTAGTACAGGCAGCTGCTGCCTCCATATAAAATAAATCACAAATCAGGCCATTACCTATGCTTTTAAGAATACTAAGCAGTACTCTATCTGTGTTCAAAGTGATATAGCTTATGGGACTTTCCGAAAAAGCTTCATCACTGGTAGCCAGAGGTAAAATGTTCTAGAGAACAAGAGATGAAAAACGAAGAAGAAAAAGCAAATGTGGATATAAGCAAAACCAAGGAAAACAGACCAAGCTAGGAATGAAGATAATGAAAACAGTCAGGTTAGCAGCCCAGTGAGACGCGGCTAAGTACCGTCCCCAGATGGGAACTGGGGCCTGAGGGCAAAGAAATGAGTTTGGGATCCTGGAAGAACACTCACATTCTGGGTCAGGGTCTTTAGTCATTCATTAGCACTCATGGTCAGCTGCAGCCACAGAACACTGAGCTTAGTATTGGAGGTTATTTCAATGAGAAGAGGATGCTATTAAATGTTAGATACCAAATAGTGAAGCGATTTCTTTGGAGGCAGTGAATGGTAATTCCTGCATGAAAAGAACCCAGAATATTCAGATCTCAGCATCAAATTTGTGACTGAGGCCGTATGTGGGAACAGCAGCTCAAGTTCCTTCATGGTTGAACCAAATGCCTATGAATTCGTAGGTAGCACTTAAAAAGCACCAGTAAATGTACTCCAGATAGCAAAGGGAATGGGTACACTTGACTTTCAACACAAGAAACTGGATTTAAAACCTCTTTTCCCTGTTACTACCCATTTCTTTTACAGTTTGGGGTTAACGTATTCCTTGGTTGCTCAGCTAAGGATAATATTTGCCCTAACCTCCCCTGTGCCAGGAACTCTAATGCACCTCTGAAGATTTAGAGGCACAGCAAATGCAGCCATCAGCTGGATTCCAGGGAGTAAAAAACCAAGTGTCAACCTCAGGCTTATACTGTCTTCTCCTGTTTGCAGTTTCTGTTTCAACCTATGTTTTTTTTGTTCATTTGCTTAAAAAAAACATTTTTTCCCTGCTGCTTTATCCAAATAAGGCTCTTTTCTTTCTCCTACTTTCACACAATTGTTTTATTCAGAGAAGAGAGAGATGAAAGTATAATTTCTTGTCAGCAAGACTTGTACCTGGATGACATGGAATTCCTTATTTGGTTAAAACACAGGTTAATGGTGTTGGCTTGATTGCTGCTTCATCAGTCTCTTCTGTTCTGAAGCTGTTTCAAAGAGCACAATGGGATCCAGAGCTTCAGCATTAGTTGCTGCAGCAGTGAGGATGTATTTGGAGGAGTTTCACAGAGAGATACAAACATGATTCAAAGCTGCTGCTGGCTTAAAGATACATAAACAAATGTTTAACTGTAAGTTTCCAGTTTCCCACAGTAAGCTTTTTAAGAAGCAGTGTATGTATTTTGGAATACTCACCATACATGTCATGTAAGCACAGTTCATGTTGCAGGTCTCTGACACAAAAGCAGAGGGATTATAGGATCATAGGGTTGGAAGTTACCTTAAGATCATCTAGTTCCAACCCTGAAATCATCTCTTGTTCATCCCTCAGATCTCAGGAGTTAAAAGTGTACTTTTAAGTGAAGATACAGAATAGAAAGCCCAACAGTCCTGCAATTTATACATGTACAGTACAAGCACTTTGGAAGCTGTGAGAAGGCTTCAGGGCTCCCTCTGTTCCTAAATTGGACAGTAAGAGTTGTAATCATGAGGTCTCTGGGCTCAGTTACCACGGATGCTACTTGCTTGAGTTTTAATTGCAGTAAAAACAGTGTGCAGGGCCTGCACAAGAAATGCCTTTCAGGGCTTTTATAATAAACTTTGCCTCCTTCTAAAGAAAAGCATCCCTACAGGGATGCATTTACTCCGTTTATTTCTAGCCAAAATAGCATCATGTCAGCCTTCAGGTAACATGTGCAGACCATCTTCATAACTAGCAAGACAGACCCCTCCACCTCCGTTCTGGCAGGTTGGGGCTGCCTCTGCTTGGGTGCACTCAGGTACCAGCTACTTGGACCACAAGATTCTTCTACTTGGTACACTTAAGTTTTACTGACAAGTTTTCTAAAAGGCTAATAGCTGACTTATGTTAAAATTTTAATCATAGAATAATATGATCAACGAGGTTGGAAAAGACCTTTAAGACCAAGTCCAATCATTACCCCAGCACTGCCAAGGCCACCACTAAACCACGTCACTAGGGGCCTCATCTACATGGGTTTTGAACACTCCCAGGGATGGTGATTTCACCACTAATAGGGGACTACGGCACTAAAGTTAAAGGGATTTCCCACTCTGCTTTTTTCAATACAGGTTCATCAGCCTATAGCATAACTAGAAATAAGAATGAGCAGTGCATCAATCCTTGCAAGACAGTACTGAGGAAACCCCCACTCCAGCCCTTGTTTAAACAAGTAAACAAAACAACCAACATTCTTTCATGCCAAATTTGATCAACCCCTGCATTTATGCTGTGTGCCATACCATTGTGGTATGCCAATGACTTCTTTCATGGTGTAGCAGAAGGTGCAGAGCACCAGGTAGGCTGAATTTTTCCAAGTACTCTGGGTCCAGGAAGGCACTGTGCAGCTAGCACTGTAGGGACAAACTGCTTCTAACTGGGAAAGGTGGTGAAAAAACTAGTGCAGCGTGAGAAGTGGGAGGATATGTGCAGATGAGACCTTTGTCATGCGTGATTTGGCATCCGATTTGGGCTCCTGTCTTGGGCAATATTCTCCCTCCCCAGTCCTCATTCTGTTCCCCAATACTGCAACGTAAATAGCCTCTCCCTGCCTCACCTCTGACTTCTCAGAACACTATGGCCAACAGACCTGTCCTCTTCGCCTCGCCATGCAACTATTCAGGTTAGGGTGGAAGTCCCCAGGTTAAGCCAGGCATGTCGTGCAGCTCAGCTCCGAACAACAGGAAGAACACCAAGCAGCCTGCAGTGTTAAAAAGGAACATTTTATTGCAAGAGATTACAGACCTGGCACTATGGCCACATGTTTCCATTACACCAAAATTGCTACCCATGGATCAGGCAACAGCACCTACAAAGCACGGTGGATTGAAATACCCGAAATCACAATGCAGTCAGGATTTTTAAGGAAGTACCATCCTAAAAGGATTTAAAAAACAAAGTCAAAACTCCATAAACCGATTTTATTTTAAATATTCAACTGGTGTTTAAGTATCCAGGGCATTAACTACTGTGACAAAAAGTGGAAGTCTGTTAACCATAGTGCTCAACTAAACAGGCTTTGCACGCTGCCCTTACCACTTAGTTAAAAGAAAGTACTTGGTATTTGCTGTTCATTTGTCCCACCTCTGTTTTCAGAGTCAGGCAGAAGATTTAGCGAGAAACCTCTCTTTAAAGCACTGATTCACAGGAAATCCAGAACCACAACTGGCCCAAAAAAGCATTGGAGTCAAACCAGCTCTGCAGGAAAAGATCTCCCCTTCTCAGTCCCATGATGCTGACCTTTTCAAACTTGGGATGGATGCACTTCTCTGAGCCCCAACTCATGACTCGCATTCCTCCTGGGATCCACTTACCTCAGAGACCTTGGTGATTTCCCTGACCGTGGCTGAAAAGGCAGGACCTTGAACAGACACACAGCTCAAACATGGAAAGTCTGCCCCAGGACATAAGCCCCAACTGTTACAAACCCCACCTTTGGCACATTACATGCTTGCTCTCCCTCCCCAACGGCTATTGTCTGGTCTGTGCTTTTCCTCCCACAGAGAAGAGTCAGCAGCTCACTTCTGGCACCACTGTCTGGGTGAGATGAACCCTGAGAATGCAAAAGTTGGACCTGTGGGCTGAGCTGGACTGCCTCAGCCTGTGGGAGGGAGCAGGCCACACAATGCAGCTCACAGAGTGCACAGGAAGCTGTACATGGCAAACAGCAGTAAGTGCCCATGGATCCTTGTGAATCAACATTTGTTAAGCACTTGCCTCCCTCTCCAAGTTTCCACGCATATAGCCTAAACACACTACCAAAAACTGCTATGCCACTGCAGCCTTCATCCCGAAGCAACCTACCTAACGGGAACAGACCAACACTCATGTTTGTATGTGCAATTTTGTCAGCCCAGTCCTGCCGCACAGACTGCCACAGAGCCTCTCAAGCCACGCATCTCAAAACATGAGATTCTATCATAAAACAACTGATATAATTAACTGTCTTCCACCAGATTATTTAGAATGCCTGTAACTCTGGAAAGGGGGACTTTTTTTTCCTCCTTGTAGGTAGTGGCAGAAGATCTGCATTTCCAAACAACATAAAACAAGAAAACAGCTCCACAGAGGAGGAGAGGCTAAAGAAAGCTCAAGGGTAACTCAATTACTAGTAGTTTTTAAAGATCATTCAGTTCATATCAACCATATATGCAATTAATTTAATAATCAGAAGAGCTCTAGAACTTCTGTATCTATTTCAAATTAGATTGTCAAGGAACTGATGCAAGCCTGCCACTGAAAACTGCTGCTCCTCATCAAAAAAATCTCATTTGGAAAATAATCAGTCCTAAAGCTCCCTGTTCTTCAGACACAACCTTGCATTTTCATGTTACACAAAACAGCTCACTATTGGGATTTAATGAATTAAGTAATTCAGAATTAACTAGGGTTTTTATTATTACGAACCTATTGGAGATCTTTGCTAACGCGAAATTCTGCATGGTATGGCTTCACCTTACAAGCATTCTTAACAATACTAGATACATATCATTTGCACTTAATTGATTTATCTCTTAAATAGCCACAAAATATGGTGCTCTCACAAGCACCTTTTTTGGTGAGAAGGTAAACAAGCACTCTATTAAAGCATTATAAACATTCAAGGTGATTTCATCACTTCCTTCTATTCCGTTTCCACACACTGCTGTCAAACTTCCACTTTCACTGTGTATAAAAGAAACCCACAATCACCCACTGATTTTAAACTTGTGTTAGTCTGCATACACATTATTTGTCTGCAACACACTTCAACATCCCAGTTACCTTTCCTAAAATCTCTATTTTTTTCCTCCAGTACTGATGTAGATCTTCCAGCTAAAAGGGAATAAATTTTGACATAAAGCTAAAATTATCTGTGGCAACTTGCACAATAAAACATCTGACAGCACTGATTCAATAAAAGCCTTGACAGAACTCAGACGGCTTTGTCTCAGGACCCTCTCCCGCCCAGCTGAGCAGTTTCAGCCCTTCTATTTCATCAGAACATTCACAAGCCTTGCCTGTTAACTCTGAGCTGTGCACATACAGGAAGACAGACATTTCTCTTGACATTTTCCACCAATCCAATGTAATGCGCCTGTGAACAAGTCAGTTTATCGCAAGTAAATGTACTTTGACTTAAGATCATGAGAAGATTCTAATCTCAAGCAAGACAAATCAATTTCACAAACTTAATTCACACAATGCAAATAAATGCTTCAAATTATAGACATTTAGATTTTCTTTAAACCTTTTTATTTAGAGATTTTTCTGGTAAGGAGATATACCATAGGAAAGCAATTTCACTGGCAGTGAGGTATGTATATACTCTACCAAAATACTCCTCTTGTTTTAACTGCTTTTAGCTTTATTTACATATAAAGAAAATATCAATGCATATCCTTGGCTTAACTACAGTATCTGTTACCCTATATGAGTAAAATGAAATGTTACTTGCATACAAAATTGATTTGTAGAGGAATCTAATTTGAACAAAAATCATGTTCTGAAGACAGTTTAAATGAACAAACACAATTTATCATGACCAAGACACCTGCACCATATTTCCATCCTCACAGCACATTTATTTCAGTAATTCTGTAAGTAGGTCCTTAGCATGAGCATAGTGTTACAGTTTTCATACATATAATCACATCCAAAACAAGCTCTAAATTTTAAGTTGTAAACATTCTCTTCATATGTAGAAACATTTCAACCTGTGTTCGAATTCTCTAAAATGATCAATCTTTTAAACAGAATTATAAATGAAAAGTCTACTCTAACCGTGTAGTGAGCAATGCTTATTAGTACATTTCTACAGTGTTAAATAAAATAGTAGAGAGGCAAACTTCTGTAAGCGAGTCAGACTTTGAGTAAATTGTCATAAAGAAACAAACTTGTTAACAAAAAAAAAATGCTTTGTAATAAAGGAAGTTGGACTGAATCTACTATGTTACAAAAACATAAGGGTAAATACCATCTTTGTTGACAAGTAGGAGGTAGCATGGATGCACCACTTTATTGTCAGTGAGAAATGCAACTGAAGTAAAGAATATTTCCTTACCACAAATTTCCAGTATTATGTACATATTTCTCTTAGAAATTTGTTTAAACAAGTTTCCCTCCACTTTTTTAGTACAAAAAGCCTCATGTGATTTAAAAAAAACAGTTACACACCTAGATAGAATAGTACTAACTGCCCTATTTGAATGAAACAGTCTCTTGAACTATGAAGTACATGAGATTTAATGCCCTAAGTTGAGTAAATTGTATTAGCAGTTCTTGGTATTATACAAAACACTACATACATACAAACAAAATATAATAATATCTTATTTTACTATGTAATTCTTTTTTGGAATAAACAGAGCCTTGATTTGGGTAACACTGAAGAGAACATGGATTCTTTGTTTTATTAAAACCTGTCTTTTAAGTACCCATGTGCAACAATTTAAAAATGGCTGTCATACATGTAATGGTCTTGTATTGATAGTGAACACAGTAACTGACAAAAACATAATAAACCTTAAAAACACATCTTCCACCCTATATAAAATATAAAGACTACTTACTGCAACTGTTAAGTATTTGATTTCTTTTGATGTTACTGTAATCCACTTCCTCTATTTTTCTGTCTTTAGCATTTATAAACATAATTTAGTGTAGCAATTTATTTTAAAAAATGACAAAGTATTTCAAATTTACATCCAATTAAAATTTAAAATGTTTCCTTGTTCTATGATGCTGCTTCTGCCATCAGTAAAGAAAATGAAGTTTCAGTAATTGAAGCAGGCTTTTTAAGTAGTGATGTGACTTCAACCATGCCAGCTCCAGTCCGTGGAAGATTTGCGTTGACAATGTGTCGCTGCAAGTGCTTTATCCAGTCTTCTTGAACAGACAAAGGTCCTCGAAAGACCAGACCACAAAACCTATGCAGACATTAAAATTATTCCATCAAGATATATCTAGCTCTACTGAAAAACTATACAGACAAGATATTAAGTGGAAGGTCCTAATTTTCTTGAAGCTTGTTTCTACGTATTTTAGCTGAAAATGTTAGTAATTGAGTTCATTTATAGTAACTTCGAGCAAAAACCCCTGCAGTTTATACAGCTTACACTCTTACACTTTTAACAGTAGCAATAACAGTCTGTTCTTACATCAGGTTTCTTTTGAAGGACAGAATACAACTCAAACATGACCAATAAGATTTTAACTAGAGAAACTCTTGGCAACCTAATGCCCGAATATGATTGATTCAAGCCCTCTTGCTTAAGTTAATTAAAATACAGGACCTTTCCCCCTCCCTTATTATTCCATTTATTACAGACATATCTACAGGATATAATCTTAAATTTTCTTATGACTAAACTTAGTGAGCTCTAAAGATTATTTTATTCGTTCAATAAAATAATCCTATGTACCTGCATCTGAGTATGTAAACTTCATCAGCGCTATGAGGTAATGGCAGCATTTTTTTCTTGCTTCCAGATCTTGACCTTGACTTCTTTTGCTTACAGTCTAAAGCTAGGAAGAGAAATTTCATATGTGAAAGTGATACTTCAATAAGTGTTAACCAAACAGAGATATTTAGTAAGCATTCCCTATAGCAATAGTGAAAAGACATTTACTTCCTTGTTAGTCTACATTTAATTATAGTGTAAATTGAAAAAAATTACTGTGTGCTCTAAGAAATTTACTGGCAAAACACATGAAGCTTTTTTAGCTTAGCACAGTGCTTGCTCTTTAGAAGACTAGATAATTTGATATTTGGCATTAAACTGTTGTTTTAGTATCAGCAAGCACCTACTAACCTATTAGCGAATGCAACAGAAGCAAAGCACCATTGGAAATTCCCTTTCATGCATAAAAAGCTGTCAAAATCTTGGAACTTGTTTTGTGTCCCAAGGACCATTGTGAGACCACTCATTTTCAACCAGGCTACAACTTCATAAAGTTGTAGCTTTCAGCTAATACAATCGAGAATTTCTGGTTTGAATAAACCACCTGCTATTTGTTTTCAACATAAAGCAAAAGTTTGTTATTTAAAGTTTCAAATGAAGCTTCCTGTCTGAATTCTAAGGCATCTTGTAAGAATTAATGTATTAATC
Source organism: Psilopsiagon aymara (assembly GCA_024733675.1). Lineage (NCBI taxonomy): Eukaryota > Metazoa > Chordata > Aves > Psittaciformes > Psittacidae > Psilopsiagon > Psilopsiagon aymara. Next base: position 20,960 of record JANRGW010009540.1, on the reverse strand, counting down.
CTTCACTGTGAGACAATCAAAAGGGATGGCAAAGCCACTTTTGAAATTCAGTCTAAGCATTTGAAACCATGTATGAAATTAATGTGTGTGAATAGGAAACACACAGCCACTGTGTTCAGTTAGCATTGAGGTCTGTACCTCCCAGAAACAGATGTGATGGAAATCTGTAACAAAACGCGAAGTTTGACTTTAAGCAGCAGCCAAAGTTAGGGGATGAGGGAATTAAACTGAGTTAATATTGTTATGATGAAAACAGCTGATAGATCTCAAGAAAAAAACAAGATGTTTGGGACTGCTTGAACTGAGAAGTAAACCTACCTCTACTTTAAGACACTGACACTAAAACTCAGCAGAAACCCAAAAGACAGTAACAAGTGGTATTCTTGATACCACAAAGGCAAAATGCTATGCTACTAGAGCATCTGAACAGTAAAATAAAGTAATTGTTACACTTGTCTAAGTTTTGACCCCTGTAATACAAAACAGAAGAATAAATCTCAGAATTCTGAAGCATAAGACATCATCTGGTGAGGCAAACCAATTGATTTAAAGAACACACATCCTGCATTTGTTATGTCCTCCAAATGAACACCCCTCAAGCTTTTACCCTGTAGCCAAACTGTTAACTTGTAGATTCACCCAATATTTCCCAGTTCCATCCCCAGATCTGAAGATTTCTATATTACCTAGAAAATTTAGAATGAATTTTTGAGGTTTGAAGGTACCAGAGAACTAAGCAAACAAGTAGAAAGCAGATATCAACCTGAAGAGACTTCCTTCGGAGCCTGGGTCAAGCCATCATTAGGAAGATGAGGCTCAACAGCATATTTTCTGATAGCAACAGTGAAAGCAATCTGGACATAAAGGCAGTAACCTGAGGTGGCGGGGGAAGAGAGAAATAGAAACGGCCAAGACACCTTCTGGAAAAGTGAACAAGCAATAGGTTCTTAATGTTTTATGCTCTCATCAAAAGCTTATTCTTCATATAATTAGGAAGAAAAAATCCAACTAACTTTCAAGCTGTAGGAACCATCAAGTAGTATAAATATTTACATACCACGACATAAGTAACACCACTACCAGACATGTAAGCACATAAAATACTGAAACCCAGATACCCATTCTCTGAAGAGAAATACTTGCAGGAGGGGCAACGTGTCGGAAGCAGTTATTACAGCAAAAGCTTTGCCATTATTGCTCACTTTGCAGAATATTGTGGGAAGGAGGGAACTGAAGTCAGTATCTGAATGCAAACACATCCATGAGTTGCATCTGATGAAGGGCAGTAGACAGCAGGCTCCTTCTAGAGCAGCCTCCATGCTTTTGAAACAAGAATTAGCTTATTTCCTTCATGTTGGCAAACGTAAGACATTAACTCCCATCAAGAAATTAGATTCTGCTCACATATATCCCAAGCATTTCACTTTCTTGCTAAACCTGATTTGGTCTTCTACAACAGAGTTCCTGAAACCTAATGGCTTTGTATGTGTGTAATATTCCAAGAAAAAACCCCTATAAGGTACTGTGCAAGCAAATAGACAGTGACACAAACAGAACTGCCATAATGTTTGAGAGGTAGTTTCTACTTCCTTGAAAGGTACCTTTTCCAAGAACAATGAGCAAACAACGAAAACAAAAGAACGGGCATCTTGAGCCATTTAGGACAGAAGCTCCAGATAAAGCAATCACAAAACAAAAGACAGAAAATATCACCGTAAAAGACATCAAGAAAAAAAACACTCAGATCACTCAATGCACTCTCCCAGTAACTTCCCTAAGACTGTAAATAGATTTTGCCTGAGTAAGAAGCTGTTACCAAAAAGATAGCAAGTAATAAGAATACTAAACCTGTGTTCTGCAAGAGTATTTTTTGTTCCCTTTTTCTTTTATATCTAGTGAACATATTCCTTCACTTCTTAGGGGGCATGAAGCAGCACAAGTACATTTTGAAGTTACTCCCATAAAGCAGGAAATTAAGTGGAGAAAGAGTAACAGCTGGGTAAAGCTGATTGAAAAACGCCATTCCAACACCAGTTATCAGAGATGTGTACCAGTAACTGTCACATACATCCACTGTCTATCCAGTGAATAACAAGTTGAAGTGAAGTCGCATGCACACATTTAAGTACTCCGTTGACACGACGCTTACAAGTAACCATCAAGTACGTCACATCATTGCCTCACCTGTAAGAAAGCCATGTTCTGACAAAAAAGTTACTGTTCTTCCAATCCTTTACTGTAACAAAGCATGACCTCCTCAGAAAATATGATTTTATCACTTTCAGGAAGAGCCCAAGGATAGTTAGTTCTAGTAAGCTGCATGGAAATCGCTGCAAATTGCCAGAGAGACACAGGAACAACCTACCATTAATGCCTACTTTGTGGCTATCAGAGCTCCCAAACCATCATCTTCATTCTCCATAAAGGCTTCTTTCTGGGAAGAAGCCTCCTTCCTTCAAGCTTGGCTGCCCAGTGTTTCCTAATTGCTGTTCAAAAAACTTTTTGTAAACAACCAATAACACCATTTCATCAATCCTCTTAGAAAAACACATGCTAAGTAAAAAGGTTGCACATAAACCCCTTCTTTAACTCCGTGACTGCTTATCAATAAGGACTACAAGCAGATGGAGATGGGAAGCATAAATGAGCATGCCTAAGACAACATGAACTAGGAAAGTCACAATTATGCGTCCTTCGTGTCATAACATTTGGTTTGTAGTTCACAATCAAAGGGCATCTATGCTAAATTGCACAGAATCATGCTCCACTTCTGGAAGTCCCCCAACACAGAACATTTCTCATTTCAGGAAGACAGAAGCTGGGTCTTTGGTAACCAGACTTCATTACTTTTGCCACAGCATATGTAAGCCAACACAAGCTGAATAACTGCACACATAAATGGATCAATTAACCATTCAAAATCATTGCCAATTAAAAAATAAAAGAATAATGAATTCTCAGATTCAATCACTTGCAATCTATTCTCATCAATACTGCACAGTAAAATGTATTTGAAAAGCCCCTCCAGTAGCTGACTACCTGAAGGATTTTACAAGGTACTAAAAATCAGCTTATTGTGCTAGTTGATCAGATTTAAGTGTAGCAGCACAGAATACAGACATGCAAAGCCAGTGGATCTCAGATCTCTGCTGTAACTGCGTATGCTTCCACAGTCAACTTCCGAAAGCTACAATTCTGACAAAGCAGTATTAGAAATTATCTGGAAGCACAATGGCTGCATGAATTGCTACCTCAGTCATACTATTGGCTCAAGGGCCGAACTGCTCGCTCTGTATTCTATTGTTCTCCCCCAAATTTCTGGAAAAGCAGTCTCAATCTACAGAAGCAAAGACTGAAGGAGAGAATGGTGATTCTCAGAAGATGACAGCTAGAAAGAAGAGATTTGAGAATGTGAAAATAGTCAGCAAAGAGAAGATGTAAAAAGCTAGGGTGCAAGAGAGTATCAGAAGACTCAAGGGAGGAGGGGGAAGAGCCACAGAGGCCTAGAGAGAAGAAAAGGAAGCCTGGATATATACAACTGTATCAAGAAGAGCGAGATGCACTGTGAAAATCTTGCATAAGTCTGTCCAGTGATCTAATCAGAAGAAAGAGGCAAGTCTGCCACATCCTCTGAGAAACACTGATGTGTTGCTCTTAATCGAAATGGGTACACAAGATTGTCATCTACTAAAGATGAGCGATTAAATAATTATGCTGTTCAAAAGCAGACCGCATAACAACCACAATGACAAATTAATGTTCCACTCAGACATCTGAAGACCATGATGCAAGCAGATACAAATGTAACTATCCAAATGGACTTAGACAAGGATTTGCAATACAGCGGATCCATACCGCGTAACTACAGGCACAAATTAAGTTTAACACTAATGTAGGAAACGCCAACAGCCTGGAAAGCTGCGCATCTAGGATGTTTTTCTTGAGTCCATTCTAAAGATCTATCTTCCATTATGCTTAACTACGTGTATTATATTGCTAAAACTGTCAAGTTGGATTTGGAGTAAAAAGAGAACACCACCATCCATCCCCAACAAACTAAATGTGACCCAATTACTGACTCTGAAGAAGCAGGGCATCTGCTAAGAAAGCAATGTAATAACATCAAAACCAAATGCAGACAAACTGCAAAACTGAGCAGAAGACTAGTACGTGAGCTAATGTAGTGCTGGGAAAGGTCTCCTTTTGGTGATATGCAGAGATTACTGCACTTCTCTTACTAAAACAGTAATGCCTAGTCAGCTTTTGTAACAACTGCCAGTTAAGAGAACTGCAATTAATGTTTACACGCTATTACTGGCCTACAGCAAGAACTGAGGTAAGTATTCAACCAACATGATTTCTTTTTTTGGTAGTTACATTTACTTTAGAAGATATAACAAAGGCTTTGTGAAAGCAGAAGAAGGAACATTCTTCTGTATGAACATATCTTCATTGCCTCCATATTGGTTCCAGGCTGAAGCCAAACCAAAGACATCTTGTCCTCAACTGCAATCATCTTTTAATTAAAAACCCCTGAGGTTCCCCAAGAGCAACACTCATAGCAAAGTTTAAAAGTAATGTGTGCTAGCAAATGTTGCATTAAAACATTTATCTTCACTAAAGTTTATAATATGAAGTGGAATATCGAGTATCAAATAAAACCACTGTTCCAAAGCTTATTTTTCTGGTCTATGAGCCTCGCATTGAGCTTACTCAAATGAAAAGTCAACAAGCAAAGCTTACAAACTTTGCAGTTGTAACAGTTTTAACAGTATTGACTAAGTCAACATTGCTTGCATGAAGTTATAGCTAGAACTTAAGCCTAAGTCACTGGCTTCAGCGAGAGGCCTTCAACCACATGATACAGGCTATTTATCTGGCTCAGCTCCAGCTTCTGCAATCAAAAGATTTGGGTTGTTTTTAAATCTTGTTTCTAACCTTTTTTTTTCTTTTTCAGCTTTGTTTCTAACCTCATTTTGCTTCTAACCTAACTAAACACACTTCTAGGTCCAATGATACAAGGCTCAGGAGTTTTCTCTCAGTTCTTTTAAAGAAAGTGGCCACTGTTCCAATGAGTACGCCACTACTTTGCTAGAAAAATACATTTCTTAAATGAAACAAATATCTCCGAAAGCATCTTAACAAGCTTCCTTCACTTTTCCCATTTAGCAAAAGGGAAGCTGAGTTACAAGGAGCATGCCCAGGATCCAATTTCTGTGTACTATCCTGTGTGTGCCACAGCGTGTCCTCCACTGAATTATTGTGAAGATTTCAACACGCAATTTAAATATATAGGTATTGTAAAGTATGTCACCAGTAGGTATACAAGCAAAGTAACTTACCACAGGGCTAATATCAAATCACAGCAGTGGTAAATGATGTCCACCATCATCATCTTTCTACTGACTAAATTTGAAAACTTTCAAAATCAGTAACTAAAGGCATACACTCTTATGCACCAGATATTACTGCATCTGCTGACTTCCTTCTAAATTTATTATGTGATAGCATTAACTTGGTGTAACATAAGACCTGGCAGCCACAGGTCCTGTCTGTAAAAGTATTTCTTTGACCCTTCCGCAGAGAAAGCCCCAAACTCAGTTTACTTGTCATTCTTAGCATAAAGAATTACATCTGCAGTTAAAATCTGTGCTTACTGACACAGAAAACTGATGGCTGCCCTTCTTAATTACTGAATATCCCTGATTTCTTGTCTCCAATTTTTCCTCTCTATATTCCACCTTTGCTCCACAATTTGCTATTGATCACATGAAGTCTCACTAATCCAAGCAATAATTCAACTGAACTCAGAAACTGCCTATATAGCCAGCCAAACTGCAGGCCTCTGGAAATCAGGCAAAATATGCAGTATTCAAGGAATTTCAAAGTGAAGTGGTTTTTAATAAAAACCACTAATAGCAGTGCCAAATGCTGTACTGCACTCACTCCACATCAGACCAGGCAGTTTTGGGGTTGTGAGCCAAACAAGAAATGAAACCAGCTACATACAGAATGTTGCCAGAAATAAACAAACTGTAAAATCACTTGCTTTTCCTATCTGAACAACAGTATTTTCAGTAATTTCATGGGCTAGATTGTAAAAATTACTTGTTGGTTTGCTGTGGGGTTGGTTTTTATTTTCCCCCCTCTCATTTGTGAGGTACTTTCAAACACTTCATTAGAAGGCTGGTTTGGAAGTTGTGCATTGTAGGAGAATGAATTTAAGCAACCATCTCTTAGTTTTGCTTACATACCTTAAGTGTTGGATCCAAAATAAATGAATAGGAATGAAAATCAGGCATGAGAGTGGACAACAGCAACATACCTTTGCTTACAAGTTGCTGAAGTTTTATGGCAAATCAACCGTTTACCAGTAGAAGCTTCAAAATAATTCTGAATTAACATATGCTTTTGTCCAGTCTGATGAGGAAAATGTATCATAGACAGACTTGCTTTTTACATCTGTAACAAAACATACCTGTCCCAGTCAAAAGTCCAGCACTCTTCTTTCGTGCATAAGCGCGTAAGTGGTTGGACAGGCTAACAGCACTTGTAAACGTCGTATTGCAATGCACACACGTTCTAAGCTTCACAGGCATACCTATCATTCAAAAGAAAACTATAATCCAGTTCTCTCTTCAAAAAATGAAATTCTCAAAGCGTTGTAAAAAGTTTTCTGCAATAAAGATGGTTTAAAATATATTCACTGCATTGACGCAATTGTTTAGTATATTAGAAGGATCCAAGTTAACTGTTATTAGTTTTCCATGTAGTGCTTTAAGCCAAACCATGTTATTTGAAAAAGAACAGAAAGGAGGCAACTTGAGCCCAGTAGGCTACTCTGCAGTTAATACCTACTATCATGTTCCTACAGATCTCCACATTATGAAGCTCTAGTCCCAAAATACAATCCTGCAATTTGAACAGCACAATTCTTTTGAGAAATTTCAGAGCTTGCAACATTTCTCATAAAGGGAATTGAAGCAGTCTCATTGACAAGGCGGTAATTAAAAGTGTTTTACCCACAAGACTGAAGAGCTCAACACTAAATTAGGCTGCTGTTGAAGGCTTGGAGAAAAAGGTGGTAAAACACAGCACTGAACAGCTGTTAAGACAGAACATTTCGTTCAGTGCATTTTCTGTTCATTACTTTAGCCACACAACCAATAATGAAAGTTAATGAAGTTTTTTGCTAGAACCTCTGTGCTAAATAAATGATCAACAGAGTAACATGCTATTTATCACAGGAAAGCAGTGAAACAATACTGAACTCCTCACTTACCAGACAAAGAAACCAAGAAACCATTATAACTTATCCCCTGCTCACCTTCACGGTCACGTTTCTCCCTTTGTTTTACCAAAGATACATTGTTTCGGTCAACTAACATTTCAAGTTCTCTACCTTTAAATTATTAGAAGAATAAATAGAAAAAGCTAAAACTACTCAGCTGGAAACCCTGTGTTTGCAGGAAAGAAAGAATGCTATTCTCCAGCAGCCCACAGAAGACATGCTGTTTTTTCAGGCAAGTTACAGAAGAAGAACATTTGGTTGGCAAAAACCTTTACTAAAACCAGAATTAGAAATATTTGTCTTTTTTAATGAAAACCAGAAGAATTTCAACTTGATGTTCAGTATTTTCTTATTAACTCAACTGGCGCAGTGCGTTAGTTGTCGAATTCTGTCACCTCAGCCAGAAATAATTATAAGGCCTCATTCGTAACTGTTAGTACTATACAAGCACACATGTATTTTTACCTGGTTGTTCATCACAACCAAACAGGAACTAGCTAGTATTCAGCAGTACATATTAAAACAGAAAGCAATACAGAGTGCCAGCTTTGGCAAGCTATTCCTTTAGCATTGTTTTACAAATCATTAAGCCTGTCAAATATACACTTCCTTTATTAATCAATTTCCTGTCTTAAAGGACAACCATGGATGTCCAGAAGACATGAGATGTAACTCTGTTCCACCTCTACTATGTCATTTTAGAAAGCCACCTTGGTTAAGAAACCAACTGCCGTACTTTTGTAGTCCCCTAAAAGAACTTCAAAGCACGTCTGATTGTTGCTGTGTTTGTATGTTTAAGGCAAGACAAGAATATAGGTGAAAAAGTACTAGGCACAGCCAGTTTTACTAACTTGCACTGGGTAGCAACAAGAGAACCAACGGAACAAAAAATATTCAGGGGTATAAAAATAAGATCCTGCTCTTCAATCTAAAGAATCCTGCCGAGTTATAAGGAGGTGTCCAAACAAGAAACAGGTAAATGCAAGCTCTACGTACATATCAAAAAGGATGTTGTAAGAATTCCCCAAGACCAGAATGTCTACTACACCAAGTAGGTTAAAAATATCACTAAAAACCTGCTCTATTAGTATACAGAGTATCGAGGAAGTTGATTACAGAATTGTTTCATTAGCACAATTCTCAGAGGAGGGGCAATCTAGGTTCTTATGGGTCGGGGCTGTGCATTAGAAACCTGCTGGCCACAACTGTATTCCAACAAAGCTGGAACCAGCACAGTCTCCACTCAGGATAGATAGGCCCTAAGCAAGCATCAGTTCCTCACAGCAGCTGCAATTCTGAAACAAACAAGAATTAACCTATGTTGTAAGAGTCCATTTGCCTAAAACCATCAGAATTAGTTCACAGTGATTCACCATTTTGCAATATTATGTGCTTATTACAGTATCAACAGTTCTGTTAGTTTGAGCAGATGTTGCTTTGCACAAACCTGAAAGATTTCAGTGAAGTAGCTCCCATACCAGCTGTTTTAATGCCCAGAAACAGGGTCAGGAGCCCAAACATTTCAGAACTGTTAAGTCTACCAAATACGCATGGACAATTCAACTTGGTATTGCAGGATGTGTCTTGTTCCTTACTGAGGCTCATTTTATGTCCGCTTTGTTTGTATGCCCAGCCATATGCAGAACAGGAACTTTGTTCCATACAAAGCCCCCTCAGTGCTGCTGAGGGGTTTCTTTTCACTTTAGTAAAACCATGTCAGAATAATTTGCTGTGCTACCGCTCGCAGTCAGTGTCCTCTGGAAATGAAATAAGAATTAAACAAACAGAATCCCAAATAAAATACTCTGCACTTGTACATTCTCTAGGAATTAACAGATTCTTTGGAAATGTCAAGATGGCTAGAAACATCTTCTTACCTGACTGCATAGTCAAGTCCATTTTTTGTGGCTGATACATCAATGGACTGTCTTCATTTAATGGAAGAACACATTTCTGAACAAACCTCTTTCTTGCAGTTTGATTATGAATCTTTTGAGAAGAAATATCAGGATTCCTCTCTTCTCCTAACCTCTTATTTTTCAGGAGTTCTATCAGTGTAAGTGACTGATTTTTTTTTTCATTATGTAGTACTGCTTTTGTTTCATCACATTCATTTAGGAAACTCAGCCCTTCTTCCTCTGATGCAGACACAGATGTATCTTCAGTCTTTAGGCCATTATGGTATGCTTCAAGAGGTATAACATTCTGAGATAAAAAGTCATCATTTGATGCAAATTTCTGAGCGACAAACGGTCTGGGAATAATGCGGCGACTGTTCAAAGCCTTTAGGATTTTTTCGTACTTCTCTTCATTTTGCATCATCTCATTCAGAACACAGATAGGAGACTTGTGAGCGTCCCACTTGGTTTTGCCAAGCCTCTTCAGGTGTCCCCGCACATGATTAGACAATCCAATTTTAGTATCGAACCAGCCTCCACACAGCTGACACGTATGCTCAGAGGAAGTTTCAGACTTCTCAATCGCTATAAAGGAAACAGTAATAATGTTTTTTGACCGCTATAGGCAGTGAAACATCACAACAGCAACCCACAACAACGAGGGGCTTTACAACACGATAAAGCAAGTCTTGTGTAGTGCTCAGTAAATCCCTTTGTCCCCACTACTGTATACCCAAATAAAAAAACTGAAATAAAACATAGAACTCCCCCCAACTTACCTTTTCTAACACGTTTAACAGGAGTTCCCGTTCCAGTTCTTTTAAAATGCTGCATTTTGTCACTTGTGGCTATCTGTTCTGGTGAAACAACATGACGGGCTTCATAGCTTAGTCCAGCTCTGTGAAGATGTCCTCTGACATGATTGGACAATCCAACACCTGTTTCAAAGGTTGCTGGACAATATGGGCAGGACTTCTTTTCAAGCGACAAATCAGTCCAATGGAAAACTGAATTATGCTTTGGCAATGCTGATCCTACATTTTCTAAATTCTGAGGATCATGCAAATCATGCAGGAAGTTACTATCCTCAGCATCTTCATAATACTCAAAGTAAAAGCCATCATTCTGCTCATAACTAAGTGAAGATTTATCACCAGCTTCATGATCTTCCATTTTACCTTTGAATATGGGGAATAGGTTTACATGCTCCTGATTAATATCACTGTAAGATTCATCCTCCACAGACTGTGTAGTGTAATCACATAGTTCAACATTATCCCATGAACTTTCATCCTCCGTTTCATAGCTGTCTTTTTTTTCAGCAGAGTTAAGTTTCTGTAAAACAACAACAGTCATTTTATGCAGAAAATCTGGATAGCAATCCAAATCATCTCCTGTAACAGAGCCTTCCCTCTTGGATTCTTTAACCACTCTTTTTACAGCTACATGCCTACGAGCTTTACAGCCTTCTGCCCTTTTGCAAGCAAGATTATTTGAATCCATGTCAAAACAATTATTACGGGGACTACTTGATGAGGAAAATAAATGTAAAGAACTGACAGAGTTGGACTCTTCCTTTTTTAAATGCACAGGATAAGAGCCACTAGATTTTTTAATCATCCTGTAGTTTTCATATTTGTGCCTATATAAATTATTACCACGTGCTTTGACACTAGCTTTCTGCTTTGCTGCTTGATGAAAATACTTAGGTTTCTGGTCAATGCTATTTCTAATCAAAAAGGTCTTGTTTGTGGAATTTAGATTGCACACACTTACAGATGTCTGTGAAACGCTTTTCCGAGCCTTCTGTATCCTGTAGGGCCTCTTGTGAAGTTTTGCGAAGTTACTGGACTGTGAAGTAGAGCCAAATGATCTTTTTACATCCTGTTTTAAAACAGAATTCTTTGGAAAAGTAGAAGATTGTTTGATCAACTGTTTTGTCCTCCTACCGAAATCTAAAGACTCTTCTATGATGCTGCCTTTTCGTTTGTCTAGTCTAAGATGGCTACCAAAGGGATCAATGCATGACGTGGGGTGCAAATATTCCATGTGTTTTTTTAAAATGCTTCTAGTTGACGTAGAAAAAGGACACATCTTACACATATACGTTGATGACTTTTTTGAGGATCCTAAATAGGGATCTTTCAAGGACGCCTTTTTCTGTGTTTTCCTCTGGGACATGTCGCTACCGATAACAGAACATTTGACTACTGCTCCATGAGCAATCCCTCGATGGCATTCCAGTTCATTTTCTGTCACAGCCATGAAATTGCATTCCTCACAGCAATAGTATCTTTTATCTTTTTCATGGGTCTTTGCGTGTTGCACGAACGTTTTGGGACAATTGGTACCAAATACACACTGTGGGCACTGTAACCGTGCACTCCTACCCTCATCCTGAAGTTCTTTCAGCTCACGGATTTCTTCCATCAGTTTCTGCCTTCTTTCCTGGTGAATTATCATATGTTTCAGAAGCGAATTGCGATCTCGAAATGTCCTTCCACATTCCCTACACGCATAGGGCCTGGGGACATTGAGATGACGGAAATGACTGTTCCCATCTAAATGGTACATCATATGCCTATGCAGATGTTTCTTCTCCCTAAAATTCACATTGCACTTTGTACAGGGATAAAAGGATGGTTCATCAGTACTGAAAGTGGATGGCGATTCAGAATCATCATGTTCACATTTATTTTGTAAAGTATTGGTAAGAAAAGTGCTAGTGTGAACAGCAGAAGTATCTTCTGCACAGTTACTAGTGGGACTGTAAATGAGCTGCTGGATAGCATCAACAGCTTCCAGCTCATCATCTGGGGATTCAGGCTTTACTTTACTCAATGAGTATTTTTGTGGTTCCACCATTTGCAGCTCCTCATTCTGCTCTAAGAAGTCAACGTTTAACAGTGCTGATTTACTAGGAATACAACTGGTATCACCAAAACAGTCCTCAGTATAGCGTGTTATTTTACTAACATCCATTTTCCTTTTCCGTTTTTTTTCTAAGCCTACTTTACAGTGAATGGGAGTCTTCTCTATTGTGTCTTCATTTGTCATCAGAAACTGGATAAACTCTTTTTGTGGATCCCAGCTGGCATCACATCCCGATCTGAAACCACCTGTACCTGAGGAAATGCCTGTTAATGTATCGACACAATCATCTTTTACTAGTAAATTTTTATCATCCTCACAAACTTCTACTTGACCTACTAAAGTGCTATCTACACTATTTCCTACTGATTTCTGTGAATCACAACCAATTGAAGCAGAGGTAGGTAGATTTTTAATGGAATGAGTCAGGTTCTTAGCATGTGCTACATCAGGTAACAAAAATAAAACTTGGTGCTGATTTGATTTCTGTGTTGTACTCTTTGCAGGCAGCTGGAGATCATGAACCACTGTCAAAGTTGAGCAGGAATCTGTGTGATGACCTACAGGCTGTCCACTGGTCAATGAAACACTGCCTTTGCTCATAATGGAAGTCTTAGCTGAGGTGGAGTGTGAAACTGGTCCATTAACAGCAGTTCCTCTAGACAAGATAAAGTTTTCGTTAGAAACAGTAGGAGCACCAGTGTGTATAAATAGAGAAGCCTGGCCTCCACTTAAGGCTTTTTCAGATCCGTCCCTTGACAGCTCCTCAGGCAGAATCAACGTATTGTTCTGAAACGACGTGTCGCTCTCCTGTGGTTTAAGAATGCCATCTTCTTCCTCAGATATGAAATTATCATCACAGAGGATTTCTTCTTCTTTAGCACCAGTGACTTCAGTATTGATCTCTAAATCATCCATATTGCTGGTCTGTCCATTAAGTACATTTACACTAAAAACCAAACAAGAACAGAATCAGGCAATCACAGAAATGAATGATGGTAATCTTAACTGACAGCCTTATTTACACTGTAAACTAAAAGTATGCTTTGAACTTGTTAGAAATGCATTTTTTTTTCATTTAGGATATTCAAGATGTTTAAAAGAAATCAATACAGCAATCACAAAAATTACATATATATATATTGTATTAATAACTATACAGCAAACTACTGACTGCCTAGTACTCCAGTTCAAAAACACCTGAAACATGCAAGCAAGAAGGGGGAAATCAGATTGTCAAAGACTTGCGCAAATACATCCTACATATACATTAACATAAACAGAGTTTATCTTTAGTTTAGTTTAGTTCTAGAAGTAAAACAAGAAGTTCGGGGTAAAGGCTACTCAGACACCTATCAGACATTTCAGTATTTTGTTTGTTTGCTTTTTAAAACATACTTCCCTTTAGCACCTATGAAGCTAAAATAATCTCTAAGTATCTCAAGGTAGCACTTTTTTTCACAGTGCTTGTATAAAACTGACCTGATGCTATACATAAGCCTGAAGAAGTGCTTGCTTTGGTATTAAGAGAAAGCTAAGCTGACTTTGAACATCTGATTACTAACAGAGACATAGCAAAGGATCAAACTCACTGAAGAAATCAAATGTCTTCCCATTCCCTTCTTACAAAAGGGCTCTTCTTGCTTTAAAATAAGTCAGATCCTGCTTATATTATAAGGCCATTTTAAATTATAATCAAATAAACCACATTTTCAAAGGTGGAGCACTCCCTTTCCAACCCCCCTATTAGAAAGAATTATTTAATTAGGATTTACCTACCAGAAAAAATACTGAATACAGAGCATGACAATAACACCATCCATTAGTACTGAGAACTACTACATATTAATTGCCTCTAGGAGGCCTTCTGTACATAACTATGTCTTTCTACAAGTGACTCATTCATACGCAAAACCATCTACCCAATGCTTAGTGAGCACAAACTGCCTACACATGACAATCAGTACATAAAAAACTGGAGCATGAACTTCAGTTCTAACCCAGCATTTACCTCTTATATAGAACCTTAGAACACAGTAAGCATAAGGCATTAAAACACCAAGAACCAGAAACATCCATATTTTACAGAAATCACGTTTTACCCTTAAAGAGTACCACTTGCTTTGATCTTTTGGGGGATTAGATTCCAGCCATCTCATACTTCGCTTCCGTTACTGATTAACATTTTTAATAGATCTCAGTTAAAAGGAGTCATTACCTATACTCTCTGAATTATGATGTTACAACTCACAAGTAATATCCATGGCTTCCTGCAATGGTCCTTCATCGAAATTAAGGAAAATCACTCTTGACATCCTTTTTTCCTAAGGAGAGAAAACAACCTGGTTAAATGACACCACTTTCACCTTTATACATCACACTCGAAAATAAATCCAGCATTTGTATTAGTTTGTAAATTCAACACTATGATAGCTATTCACACAATTCAAAGCTAGCCATGGCCTCATGGCAATTTTCTGCTATTGTGCTTGCTTTGTTCACAACTGGTGAAAGGACAAAACAAATGCTTTAACTGCCTTTACATTTGTAAAACTCAAGCCTGAATGTAAAACCACATATTTACTATTCTGAAGATAAAATATTGAGATGGATCATTTTTCCACCATAATAAAGACTTCCAATAAGATCACATTCAAAGCTATCACCCTAAAATGGTGATAATGCATCACTCAGCAGGAGACTTTATATCACATACACAAGTTAAAAATGGGTGGTGCAAACGTGCACTAAGAATCAGTAATGCAGAAGTCAAAAGAAGTGAAACCTCCAAGGATGCACAACAGCTCCATCACTTTTACAACTGAACAGAGTAAGCTTCACATAGTACCAGGCAGCAAAGTATAAACATGGTCACAGAAAGTTTAGAAGAAATTTAGTAAGCCAGTTTTGCCTGAAAGACGTGTGTTTTCCTTGCTGTATTACTGCAGAGGTAGACAAATACACGCTCAGTCAATTTGAGAGCTTGTATTAACTTTTCCCAACAGGAAGCAATGTTGCTAACGAAGTGGTAAATTCAGTGTTAATGAGTGGCTTCACTGTTACCACCTCTGAGGTAAAACCTTCCATGTTCCAAGTTCCACCCATCTGTTCTGGTGTGAGGGGTTCAGGGGAAGAACAGACGCTTCCCATTTAAAGCAAGTTCACTGGTACCCCCGGAACAGCAGGGAGCCAAACTGAGAATATCATGCCTGCTTGGAGACTGCAATCCTCATTATCAGAATGGCTCCTGAAAACTTTTCACAGGTTTATGTGATGAAGATAAAACCATGTTGCTCTTCATGCAAAACCATACTGATGCTAAATATTAGTGTTAAAGCTTCAATTAAAATGATGGCTGGGGCACCATATGATCACCTTTAAACTGAGACTCTTCAGAGTTATCACAAGCAGTATCTAAAACATTACACTGTGCAATCTTGTAAGAAACTCTTTTCTGTACTGTGTACTTACAGAGATTGTGAACTATTCCAGATGGATCTGATTAGAAGTTTTCTCTGGTAATCAGCTGTCCCTACAAGATTTCAATCTTTGAATGAAGCCTGAAATGCTTACTGTATCAATAATATCACTAACATTTTATCAATTTTCTACTGATTGTCATACTTTTCCAGGAATCAGGGTGGTACAATTCACTGTTTTACATGTATGGCAACAAGAAGAAAACAGTTTTAACAGTGTGGTACTAATGAAAACACATAAAATGACAGTAGTTTTACGATGACACTGAGCCAAGATGCAGTACTTTATTTACATTACCTATTCCATGTGTAGACATTTATGCAGGAACAATGACAGGCATAACTAGACACACATAAGAAAACATTTTGTATAATCCTGTAATTTTGGGGGAAACATTATGATCTAACTCGTATCACTGAGGAAGTGCAACACCCAAACTGAAACACTATCTAATACAGTAATTAATCCTTCCTTAGTGTATTTGAAAAGCTAAACATTGATACCAAACTTCAAATTTGCTGTCAATAGTGCTTGTTATATCCTCTACCAGGGCAAACATCATACAGTTATTTAAGCACTTAGTGCTATATACCTAAGACACATGAAGTGTAAAACCGGCAATGCTTTAAAAAGCCAAAACAAGCACACACAATCCCAGGCTCATACCTTTGCAACACACTTTAAAAGGCCAGGCCAATTCAATTCAGTTACATCAGGTAAGCCTAGAATGACTGTAGTGCAGTTAACAGCATTATTCTTGGTTTACATTATACACATTATTATACAGAAACAATTTCATATTCAAAAGCAGAAAATCAATTACTCAGCCAAGACACATTCCACACCATTTAATTAAGTACTTTTAAATTTACATAATTTTTAATATTGGTTTTCTTCACAAAATATCAGTTTTTAAAATCATAATGAGTTCTGCAGATATGACTGCCTGTGGCCAGATAGTCTAAGCATCAAAAAAGTGTAAGGTCAGATCTATCTTCAAGCTGACAGATCAGAATTTAAATGCCTTAGGCTAATCTTATTGTCTCAAAAATCTTGAACATCAGTATTTTTGCAAACTATCAGCACTTGCTATAACACCCTTACTACACTACATCTTGAGGTTACTACAGCAGAAATGAGGTGATAATTGCATATTAACATAATTATTCAGTAATCCCTCTGAGCAAGCTTCCTGGGTCACTCAGTAATTTAGATTAGATGCAACCTTCCTGTCATCAGATCTATGCTGTCCACTTTCTGTTCATTAAGAATTCTTTTTGATAGGAATGTACTTAATTCCATTGTTCTACGTACATGATTAATCGTATTTATTACAAGTAGGTTTACAACATCTCCAAGTTCTTATTTCAAAGTGTCAACATAACAGGGTCACACACCAAATAAAGAGTATTGCTTTCATGCAATACTAGTCCATTAAAGCTTACATTCCAGTAGTACACTGTTGCCTACAAGCAGTTGTAGTTAGACATCTGACAGTTTCTGTTGCAAAAAAGGCTGCCTTGTTTTAGAAGGATTTAGAACAGTCTGAAAGCATACTGGAGCTGAAAAACTAACATGGAAGAAGCTGGTTGAGTTTTCAAAAAGCATGAGGTGCTTTTATGTGTTTTGGTATCAGGTTTCTCATTAAATTCATAAAAATAAGCAATTAGCTAAAAGAGCAAGGATTAAGTAGACAAAAATTCAGAAGCCATCCCCTAAATGGACTGAATTTAACCAGTCTAGTTAAAATAATGAAGAAATACAGCGTCTCTCGGCAGCACTGTCATGAAGGCAAAAAATATACTTATCTTTTGCTAAGTACTCCTCATAAATCATATTCTTTAAGCAGATTATGTGAATGACCAGGCCACTCAAGGGATTGTTCAAATATTTAGGAATCAGGAACGGTGTTTCACATTTGCACTGTTCAAAGATTTTTCTTCAAGACTTTGTTATGTAGATAGAGAAAACCAACAAAATCTGCAATTTTATCCACAAGCATTCCTGTAATAAAACCTTCTAAAACAACACATTATATTAAAGATGATGGAACCAAAGTCACAGATTTTTAGGCATCAAGCAGCGGACCAGAGAGAGGTTAAGCACACCATGGCACAGGACTAGAGAGGCATCCCCTTCCATTCTGCCCCATTACACAGTCTATTCCTTTAACAACTTAATCATGGCAGAAATCAATCATGCAGCTTGCTTCAAAAGGGAAATGTTTAAAAACCTTTGGAAAATGAAGGTTTGTAAAGAGTAATAGAGGAACCAGTAGTATATTAGTATAAACCAGACACATCTTCAGAAAAACAAACAAGAAAACCAAGTTATTTAGAACACAGCTGCACAATACTTTTGCCTCTTCCACACAGTAACGCATGCAGTTCACACTGAGTTTTGGGTGTTATCTAGCAACATGAATACCCAAAGTCAATAAAATCACAATACTTTGATCATTAGAAGAATTCCTATTACTTATTTTCCACTTTATCTCCTCTCAAAAGCTATCCAGATCTACCCTTCAGATGGAAATAGAACCATAAAACCTGACAGCTAGCGGAGTCAGTGAGCACCCTGCCTTCCTCTAGATTCTATCTGTGCTTGCAAATTGAGGTGTCAAAAATACATTGCCTTCTGCACAGCAGAGACACTATTTGCAGACAGCCCCACTTAGGTCTGAAACCTACAAATTCACCTCAACACTCCCGAGGTTTTATGAAAACCTCTCTAGTAAGAGACAGCTTAATATGCACAACATCATGACTACAGCCCTCCCACACCTACTTTCCATAGAAGCATAGGGTTATTAATATAACTACAGTCTGAGGAGTTCCACTGAACTGAATTATCTTCAATTCAGATCCACAGCTGTTCACATGAAAACATAAACTGGAAATTCTCATAGCTAATCAAGACTCTCATATTTTTAAAGCAGCAAGAAAAATTACTGATGCCACACTAAGAAGTTACGTTATTCCTAAATAAAGAAACACAAAGTTACTGCCAGCCACAGTCTAACATTTTGCTATACCCTTGAAAGATTCCCTGAGTTGTCACGGCTATGTAGAAGAAATTGACTGAAGAGAAACTCTGAGTTACAGAGGAGTCACCACACATGAGCAGCCTGTCTTTTCAGGAAGGTTATACTCAGGAACAGATCTGAAACACACTTCTTCTCAGCGTTCATCTACCTTCAAAAGCTGTACATCAGGTACTAAGGAAACAAAATAAACTTTCCTTAAATTTCAGAAACTTTACTTCTGGTCTAAAATGTTTAAGGAGTGCTACTTTAGCAGCTCACATGTGAAAGGAAGAGGTATACAACTGAACAATGAAATTATAGGACAGAATCCCATTACTGCCACCGACCATTCTTAATCTTACTCCTCTAATATTGATTTGCTTGGGAAAATAAACCAGTTTGTCACACCGGGGTGCATCATGCTAAAATTCAATACTGCAATCAATAAAATAAATTACAATACAATTTAAGTGTCAAAAGAATCAGATGTATGACTTTCAAAAAATACTCTTGGAAGTGCTAACACAGCAGTTTAAGGTGGTTTCATTGGTAGAGCGAGTTAGGTATTTCTAAAAGACGCCTACCCAGTACAAAACAAGCACGACTTTGAATCTGGTAACTGAAGAACACTGTCACATTGTCTAGCAACTCACAGGTATCCTAAACTCTCCTAGCACTCCAGAACCCTGTTCATAGAGGAAAGCCAAGTACTTAAATCTCCATGTTCCTGCAGCTCTTTTTTCTGTTTGGGATTTCTAGTAGTGGGATCCAGTTTGACTTGCAGTGCCACTAGTTTCTACTGAAGATGAGAACTACAGGCTAATACTGAGTTTTCCTCAATGCAGACATACACATGACTTAGCAGCATTCCAGTAAGAGACACAGAAATGTATAAAATACAGATTTAATGCTCAGTGATAAGACACAGTATTTCTCTCTCAAAATGTACTTTTACATGCAGAGATAAATTAATTTATGTCAATCTCACATGCTCACACAATTTTTCTCTCTAAAGAAGCTAAACATTTGAGAAAACACTTTTCATCCCTTTCACCACCATTACCTGTGTTTTTCAGCCAAATGTATTCTTAAGTCTCAAGTATGGTACTAAAGATTGCTTTTATCCAGACACGATACAAGTAGTTTGGTTTATTAACCACCAGAACTATAAAAGAAGAAGATTTTTCCTCATTACAGTCTATGAAGAAAAGCCCTGCTCCGATCCTTATAGTGAGGCAGCTTTTTTAGCTTGCTGCCAAAAAATTAAGGGTTGTTGTGATCAGCGGTACAAAATACAGCTGGTAGCCAGTAACTGGAACTATAAACTGAGGTCAATACTGGTCCAACACTGTTCAGTATCCTCATTAATGATGTGGATGACAGGGCAGAAGGTACCCAGAGCAAGTCTGCTGATGACACAAGACTGAATGGAGCAGCTGAGTGGGCTGTGCTGCCATTCAGATGGACCTCAACAGGCTGGAGAAACGGGCTGACAGAAACCTCATGAAGTTCAACCAAGGAAAGTATTCAGTCCTACACCAGCAATAACCCCATGCACCAGTACATGCTGGCAAGCGGCTTTGCAGAGAAGTACCTGGAGGTCCTCTTGGACAGCAAAGCTGAACATGAGCCAGCAACATGCCATGTGGCAAAGGAGGCCAATAATATCCTGTGAGGAGTGTGGCCAGCACACTGAGGGGAGGTGAGCCTTCCCCTTTACTCAGTACTGGTAAAAATACATCTGGGGTAGTGTGTCCAGGTCTGGGCTGCCCAGTCCAAGTGAAATATGGAGCTGTTGGACAGAGGCCAGAAAAAGGCCACTAAGACGTTTAGGAGAATGGAGCATCTCGTATCAGGGGCATCTGACTGAGTTCACACTCATCAGCCTGGAGAAGACAGGGCTCAGTAGGATCTCATTAACACAGTATCACAGAATAGCTTGGGTTGAACATGTACAAACATCTGATGGCAAGGTACACAAAGACAGAATTAGACTCTTTCCAGTGGTGTTCAGTGATAGGACAAGAAGTAATGGGTACAAACTGAGACACTTGAGTTTCCATCTGAAAGCAAGGAAAACTTTTTTACTGTGACAGTGACCGGCACATGTTGCTCAGGTTGTAGAGCCGCCATCCTTTGAGACATTCAAAAGCTGCCCAGGCATGGTCTTGGACAAACTGCTCTAGGTCACCCGTTTAAGGCAGAGGATTGGACAAGATCTCTACACGTCCCTTCACAGAATCACAGAATCATAGAATAGTTAGGGTTGGAAAGGACCTAAAGATCATGAAGTTCCAACCCCCTGCCATGGGCAGGGTCACCTCACACTAAACCATATCACCCAAGGCTCTGTCCAACCTGGCCTTGAACACCGCCAGCGATGGAGCATTCACAA
>JANRGW010009537.1:0-12571 GCA_024733675.1 Psilopsiagon aymara | reverse complement strand
ACAAGTCAAAAACACAGTGCTGCACCAACTACTAAGAAGGAGAAAAATGACTGCTACTGCTGAACCCATGACACACAGCCATATACTGGTAGCAAATTTTTTGTGTGTCAAGTTAGAAAATGTGCAATTACAGCTGGAAAGGGAACAAAAATAGCCCAACAACCTGAAAACAATGGAGGGACTGGGTATTTGCTGTTTTGTTTTTTTTTTTTCCCTGAAAGCTTACATATTTACTGAAAGTGATGGGAAAGCAGGCATTTTTTCCTGATAGACTACAGGAGGATTTGGCAAACAAGAGGAAAACCATGAGCAGATATTCCTAAGAAGTTGTTATGAGAATAAATCATGGGCCTACAGAGGAAGGGAGGGGAATTAAGTGCCCTCATAAAGTTCACCAGGCACAGCTGCTTTCAGTAGCTGTGCTAAGCTCCAAGAAATGCACATGACTGATTTCTAAAGAACGCAGAGCCCAGTACACTGTGACTAACCCACATCCCCTTGCTTCTTGCTGGCCAAACAGCCACTCTAATGCTCAGTGTGCTATGAAAAACTAACTCCTTTGCTGGTACAGAGCTGGCACCAACAACCAGCTGAATTCTGTACAATGGGAACTGATCTAACAGCTCATCTAGCTGGGACAGAATTGCAGCAGCATTTCATTAGTGGAGAACCAGACTTTATACTGAACGCAAAGATGTCTCTAGCACCCCTGTGTGAAAGGTCCCTTTGCAAATCATCTCTCACCAGGACACTTTCCCCTTCCCATTACCTGATAAAAAACAGTAATAAAAGCATAAAAAAAATCTTGAGGTCATCCATTAGCTTCTTCATATTCCCTGAGGCTCCCTGTTCTTTCCTAAATGTATTTGTACCAGGTAATATTCTTTAGGAAAGACATGGTACTCAAGAAGCAGAGAACTAATAAGAAAAGATTTAAATGGTATGAAAAGTTCTGCTTTGTTTTGTTTATGTTTAAACACAAATACAATCTTGATGTAGCTGGGTTTCTTACTGCTTCCTACTGTAATAAATTAGAAAGTTTATTCACACAGAGAAAACACATATTGCAAAACAGTATCTTGGGTGGAGCTTGAGCTGTGATGAAGGAAGGCAAGGATTGTCTCACTTACTAATGTGTCTGTGCCTCTTGTTAAACAAAAGCCCCATTGCAGCATGCTTAGAGAATACAGATCTCTATCTGATCTGGTCTTGAAATGTATTTGAGATATATATACTGATATCTCTAACTGTACTTATTCAAATCCCTAAGCAACTTTGAAAAAATCCTTTTGTCTCTGTCTGTGTGAAAATACCTTTTGTTGTCAACTTGTTTGTGGTGGGGCGTTACTTAAGGGGTGGGTTTTTTTTGCAAAGCCCTTTAACTGGCAGGAGCAAAATCAGTATAAGAATACACTGGTTTCACTGGCTTTTGGGTTTTTTTATGCAAGTCTGGTACCCGTTCCATGTTTTGCACTTGTGAAATGGAGGTAATAATTAAGGCACCGTTCATAGTACTTTAAAGACTGTCATGTTAAAAATTAACTTTTGCCTTTTATTAACATGTTAGTTTAACACCCATTATAAATCCCATTGGATTTGCACTTGTGTTAGGTGGTATCAGGAAAGCAAATGTATGTGACAACCACTGATGTAGAAAGAAACTGAATTCAGCAGAATACTGAATTTGCTAATAATCACAGTTCAGATACCTTACAAAGCTGGAACTGCAATACTTAGAAATAAGCAAGCATTTCTGAATCCTGACACTGGAACAAGCATCTCCTCCCCAGGAACACTCCTGCTGAAATGCCTGCTGTATCTTCAGCAATGTAAAGCAAAACGACTTTGGAAACAGATGGGCTGTGTGACAGTCAAGTGTGTCAATATCTTGACTCAAGAGAATAGGAAGTTGTAATTAAGGTTTTGCTTCAGCACAGGAGTTTTAGTAGTGTAGATATTGTTCCTGGTGTTTGTTTCAAACAGGAATTGATAACTTGCAAGGGAGCTGACAGTAGTGACAGGTATTAAAGCGGCAAAAACTCTTGGAGACTTCAGTCAAACTTTTGCTGCTTTTATAAAAGGTGTGGACAGTCTGGGTCTAGCGTAATGCAACCCTTTTTCTATCCAAGAAAGATAAATTAATGCAAGTCAATTGATAATAATACTATTAAAGATTTTAAGATATTGCCTGATACTGAAGTACAACCTGGTTGCTCACAGTATGAGTTCCTGTAAAGACAAAGTTCTCTTTATTTTTTTAACCTTAGCTGATCCTTGCTTTATTTAGTAATAGTCTAATTATCTTTTCCTCCTCTGTGTCTCTGCTATGGACCAAACAATAGGTATTACTAGAAGATACAGGAGTATAACAATATATCTTTACGAAGCTAATGCTGAATTAGAAATCTTGCACCAACACTTCTATCAGACTCTTAGACTTTAAAACTAGTGCTTCAGCTTGTAGGGTTAGCTCAAAAGATTGCAAATTGAAAGTTTACAAAAGTGTATGACAATGATGTATTTGCCAGGAGCAAATTAGTCCAAGTGAGTTTTAAAGCTTTAACTGACATATATAATTCTTCGCAGGTTTCAAACTGTCTTCTCCAGGCTATGATGAATTTCATTAGAAATTATTAATGCTAGGAAAAAAAGGAAGAGATATAAAGTAGTCTGTCAATCATAAGTTCTAGAACAATAAATAAAGTCTCAGGTTAAGTAATATTTCACAGTTTGGGCACAATTTCTCTCCTCTCATAACTCCCCTTCACACAGGCCTTGCCATCAATTGTTGCTTTGACTGATTGGCTGCTCTGATGAGGGGGCAAGGTTTTTCCTTTGCCATGGTATTGTCTAGCACCCAGGTATCATTGCCTTCAGCTGTTGCTATTTTCACTGATTCTTTACCACATATGGGAGGGAAAGGGAAGATATTTTTACCTTTGCCCACAGCTTGCTATAGTGCACAGAGTCTAACTTCTCTCATGTGTCTTTTTGTCTTTTACATCAGTACTAGATGATTGGGGTTGACTTGGTGGTTTTTGTTTTGGTATTTTTTTGGTCTTGGTTTGTGTTTTTTTTTTCCTGTTTCTTTGTACTTTTTGCTTTCCTGACTAATACGGGCTTTTGCCCCACTTCCAGCTCTCCGGTAGCACATCTGAAGACAGACAATGGCAACTGAGCAGCAGGATGGTATACTCCACTGAGTGTGGTGTCCTGATTTTCAGAGATTACCGGTTTTAAGTTTCATAAGAGGCCTGTGATAAAGGGCGGGTAGAGGTGAACACAAAGAGATTACCTGGTAACTGGGTTTGAGGATTGAAGTTATGTGTTTTGATATGTAGCCTTTAGTGCTTACCTGCCAGAGAAGTCCAGAGGCCTGTATTAAATCTAGATGGGTGGATCAGTGTCTGTAGGACATGGATGCTGAAAAACATGTCCACTGAAAACAGATGTATTTAAAATTGATGTGGGATGTTAAACAGCATGAAATGCTTACAGAAGAGAGTTGTCTGAATGTCCACCCTTCTCTGGAGTGGAGTTTTGCCAAATTAGCTGAGTGTATAATAAATCAGTTATTTACTTGGGCTCAGTACTGGCACCTTTTACCTCAACCTCTTCCAGAAATCAGGTCAAACAGCAGATTTACCAGCAAGGATAATGGGGTTTTGTGATCCCCATTGCTGCTGTGCTCCATTTGGGCGTGAGTGCTCTCCTGTGAAGTGATATGGTTGTGGGGGCATCCACATTTGCTTCAGGGTTTGTTTGTCACAAGCAGAACAAAACCCTCTGAAGAGTAAGATAATAACATCTCTAGATCAGGGAAAATAACTCTTGAGGTTAACTGCTAAGGACCTAGCCCATTCTTCTGCAAAATCAAACCACCTGAAAAAGGAGGGCAAAAAAACACTTCTTTTCCTCACCAGCTATGGTTTAGCTATGTGGCAGCACAAGTGATGAAAATGTAGGCTTGAATTACCCCTAGTGGAGTGGCCTTCTCCAAGATCTGAAACAAAATGAGATCCCCTCCACAGCAGGTGACTTCTTTACCCATTTAGACCTACGTAAGGTGTGAAGGCACCATTGCTGCCCTTTTCTGTCTGATTTTTGAAGCAAAATAAGACTTGTCACTGGTACTCCACCTCAGCAAAACGTACAAAGCACAAAGCCATCCATTCTTTCGGCATGAGATGACTGTCTCGACAGTGAATAGCTTAAGGATACCAGAGTACTTCTTGCATGGGAAACACACCATCCTGCCAAGAGGAGAGTTTCTATACACCCAGCTCAGCCAGCTGCAATTTTCCACTTAGCACTGCTTGCTTAGGAGTAACCATTAGTGCCAGCATCAACTTAGGGACTGCCTCAGGAAAGGGGTTATACTTTATACAAACATTTGCAGCTCCATTTAAGCCTTCCTCATCACACTTGATTCTTTTCAGTCATCCACGGATGTTGCCACATGGGTAACAACACCAACTGCTGCATGCAGTTATTCTTCTAATTTCTAATTATAGTGCAGTAAGAGCTAATAGAAATGTTTGAGCAAGCAAAGTTGGGCTTTTTGCCACTTTCTTGTTATAGCTCCTCTGATGCTTCTCACTTCTGCTTTGCAATAACCCTTGCTCCCATCATGTGGATCTAGATCACAGTCTGTCAGTCATGATTTCAATGTGCCAGATGTGGCCTGAACTGAGTGCTAGCATGACTCAAACCATTTTCTCTTGTGATCCAAACAAGGTTCAATAAAAGTATGGGGTGCAATACTTGTCATAACTATTTTGTGTGTTGATCGGGTCTGTTGATTTAGCTCCCTAGACATGCTAAAAAGCATTTACTAGCCTTTGTTTTTACACAAGTGAAAGGTGAGTGGCCGCAAATAATATGGGTGGAAAATAGCTTGAAAAGAGGATTTTTTTGTTGTTGTAAAATCACATGGATTTTTGAGGTTGTCTGGAGCAATTTCACAGAAATAAGAGCAGGTTAAAGGAGGCAATGACATGTTTGTAATTTCATTCCTGAGGCTCACAGTGTCCTTGCCTCTGCCTAGTTTTCAGCCTGGAGATAAATCAAGGGCTTCAATTTCCAAATCTGTCATAGAAGCTTCACAAATAAAAATGCTGACAAAAAATATCTGCTTTTAAATGGCTACTTGCGAGCACTGACAACTAACAGTCTATACATCTTTCACCTTACAGGGAAGAGAAGTAGCGTGTATTGCCAGGAAAAATGAATAGGAGAAAGGCAATGCTCCTGAAGTTAAAGTAATTTAAAAGTATGACAACAATAAACCATTTACAGCCATGTTTTGAATGCTAGATGAAAACAGATTTCAGGTGGTGTATCAACAAAGCCTCGCAGCTGCTTGCTGTACGGGTTAAAAAATGGATATAGAGTTAGAATATGAAGTAGAGAGACCATGTGGACAAGCAAAATTCCTTCCCACCCCAGCTGCCCTCACAGCTGCTGTGGCTGCTCCACCATGCCCACAGAGAGAGCTTGTATGTTACTGAGGAGGAGTGGGAAACAGAAATGATGAAACCCGGCACAGATTATGCGGGTTAATGCTGAATAATTTGCTGTATCTGTTAGCTGCAGGCCCTTATTTTCTTGCAGGAGATGAATTCCAATTAAAAGGCAGAGCAGGAGCAGTTGATAGTAATAGGTAATGAGGACAGTTACTTTGCCAAAACTAGGGTGACAAAGCTGAAATGGAAGGTGGGAGTGCTTCATCTGGCAGCACTGCAGAGCTCCTGAACTCCTGGTTATGGCCCTATGTAGCATCCTCCCACAGGGACTGGTGTCTGATGGTCATAACTATAGTCCCCTTGGTCTGTAAGATTGAATTCTCTATGAAGATTGTAGGGCTATTTCATGTTCTTGAATCCCTGACATGGCCTTGCTGCCATCTGAGGCAGGATAGAGTGAGTTAAGCTCCATGCCTTGGCCGAGGTTACCTGGCTTCATGAAAGATTGAACCTGCTTCATCCTAAAAGCAGAGGGTAACTCAGCATGCAGGCTCTGTGGGGCTCTGGCCTGACTGCAAGATCTGAATTAATGTGGCAGGATAAGTGCGCCTGCTGACCCAGGTGCTCTTCCCAGGAGAACTCTTGCCTTTATTACCTTCTAACATACGTACTTGTGTATAGTTAGGACCTTCCAGTCAGCTTGTCTCCTTAAGGCTTCTGCCTGGAAAATGCTGAAGTGCAGCAGTTCTTTCCCAGATCCAGGGAAAGAACAGTACATACTCTAGGCAGCTGAAGTGCCCTATGTAAATTTATTTCATGTGTGTCATCCTTACGGTGTGTGCCCCCCAGTATTTGCCTATGTACATTCTGTGGGTAGGTTCTGTGATGGCCGCAATTCCTGTTCAAGCTGGATCTGTGCTCATATCCTATGCATTGAACAAAGTCTGCCTGGATCTGATTTTTAACACAGAAAAAGAGAGCATGTCAAAGGAGACTTTTATCTAGTGTAGCCCTTAGTGATGAGAAAGGACAGGGTATAAAAGGCAGAGGACTGTGTTGTCTAACTATAATAAGGATTGTCTGAAATGCATGAAAACTGCCTGTGGGAAATAATAGCTTTTTAGAGAGGGGGAACTTGTACGCATACCCTTGCCTTCTATTGATACGGATAAAAAACCTGCTCAAGACTGTGATTATCTTCATAATTGCAGTCTTTGTCAGATTCAAAACCAGTTGAGAAGGTGGGCGCTCTTGTTTTGCTCTTCACAACTGTGGGGTCAACCAAGCCCTGTGAACTTCACTGTTCTAATTTTACTTCTAGTTTGTAAAAGCAAGTGTTAGAAAAAGTTTTTACTTCAAGTAGATGGCTTGCCACCTCAGAACCATTGAGAGACAGCTCAGTAAGTAGCTGCCACTGAGTTTTTATGCCAGGGAAAGTTTTAGGAAAAGAATACTTTAATCTGCAGTTCTGGAGAGTAATCTGTGAATAAGGGCAAAAAAGGTTAGTATTTTTAGGACATGTTATGTTCAAAGGGCTGTGCACAGTGCTAATGCACAGCCATTAACAAATTGATCTTCAGCCCTTGTGTGTAGTTAAGTAGGAAAGTTTTATAGACTGAGACAAAACCTCTTGCTCTGGGCTGCCTGGTGACATATCTGGCTTCAGAAGACAGCAACTCCTGTCTCCCTGTGTCATTCCTCCAGACAGTGCTGCCAAGCAGCAAAAACCTGAATCAGAGACACCTTTCTGTGAGGCTTAAAAAGAATTACCATGAAATAAATATAACAGTAAAAGCAAAAGGCAGACCAAGCAGTGCTGCTACACTGTGAGTGTTGGGGTCTGCAGAGCAAAGCCACATTTTGGTAAAACTAACACCAAAGGCATTAAGTTTTATTGCCAATATCAGATCATTGCCCATCTTGGTAATTACCAGATTGTGTGTTTGATAAAAGAACTTTTGGGAACTGCTATGCTGTTATTATATCTAATTGCTCTTTACAATGACTGAATATCTTTAGTGAAAATGAAACAGTGATCTCCACTGTAGCAGAATCTATTAAATAATTGGAGAGCATGGCTAGTATCTTTGATGTTGAAAGTAAAAAATTCAATAAGCAGTCTCATAAGGCTTTCTAACGCAGCAGAAAAAAAGGGCTGCAGGCAGGAACATACTGACACTACAGGTCAGTGAAGGTTTATGGATTTGTGTGCCTTAGAAAGGAGGCAGAACCTAGCTGCATAGGACTGTTGAACCATTAGATACCTCAGGGGGTGTCAGGGTATTGTGTGTAGCCTTCTAAAAATATAAATGGTAGGGCCAGACATCAAATGTTTCTCCCCTGCCCAGATTTTATGGGAATATCATGTGTCCTGAGGAGAGGTCAGAACTGTGCTTCAGCTGTTTTGCTGCTTGACACTGGCATATTATCCTTAGAAGATTAATTTTCACATTTATTTAGCCATTTCTACCTCTCACTCACATCTTTCCATCAAAGAAGTGCCTGTTTGTCTTTGAATTAATAGCTTAGATGTATATCGTGGTCTTCATTACAAAAAAGCATTCAGCTCCCTCTGCTAGATGAAAGACAGCAGGCAGGTAGTTAGTGTGTTGCCCTGGGAGGAGAGGCTAAAGAAAGAACACACATGCACACACAAAAATCCTTATTCTCTTCTAACCAGAGGTATCCTGGGACCTTTAATGTGAACGTGTGACTGGGTTTTACTGGCTCCTCTGAAAAAGTGCACACAATACACCTCATGATGCACCTTTATCTGAGAGGCTAAAGGAGGAAAAGGGATCAAGGAGCTTTAGGGATCGAATTGTACCTCCCTAATGTTCATAGTAACATTTGTGCTGGCATTAGGCTGTAGAAAGGATATTTGAAGAAAGAGTTGAAAAGATCAGGTTAGTGATTTCCTCTGTAAAGTTGTATAGTCAAAGAGTTAGTTATTGCTTCTGCAACGTGCTGGGGATAGTTGATATATGATGCTGGGAGTGGTCTGTTCCATCAACCATGTTGTCACCAGTTCCTATACTGCACCTCATTTATCCCACCTGCCTTGAAGAATAAGTCAGCCAAATTGGAGGGAACTGGCCAGGAGAAAGCATGAGCACTCTGCCCGTGGTGACTTTTCAGTCTCTAGGGCAGAAAACCAGCCTCTTCTGTGCTGCTGGTCACTCACTCAGGGTGAGTGGCAAAGCAGTGGGAAAGATAGTTCTTGCTGGGTCTGTGTGCAAGACTGGTGTGCTGGAGCAGCTGGAGTGACCTTGGTCTCATTATCAAATCCTTCTATCAGCCCCAAAGCTGTGTGGCATTGGCTTGGATGCAAGCAATATAATGGGGTCACCCCAGTGCTTTCATAGACAGACATCCAAATCCTTCTGACCTGCAGCTTATTTGTGGGGCTACTGTCCTTTTTCTTGTTATGGCACTGAAAATCCTCTGCACAGCATTGTGTACTATGCAGATCTATTACACAATGTTTTCAGTATGTCTCAAGGAGTCCATGTTACCGTTGTTCCATATCAGTTCATCTCACATCCATTGTTTCAAAATTCATAAATACAGAGCTGATTTTAAGTGTAAATTTTGCAGTTGTGCTGTTTTAATCAGTAATCTTAAGAAGTTCTCACCTTTAGTGAGATACATCTCCTGTATAACATGATGATTTAAGCACTTCAGAGGCCATACAGATATGAAATATTTTTTTTCCACTTCATGTTAAACTGGGGGGGGGGAGGAAGTCTGAAAGAGACACAGATTTATAATATGTAAGTTAATACTTTTTCAGAAGTCTCGAAGTTGGATTGCTGTGAAACCATAAAACCTTTCTTTTCGCTGCCCACCTTTTTCAAGCTTAAGCAAATTAAATGGTGAACTTGTAAACAGATCAAAGAGAATGTTAAACTATAACATTATTGGCTTCCTTTCTCTTTTAGGATTAGTAAATTTTTATCTCAGATGTAGCTCTTGATCAACTTTTTTCCTTACCTCTATACTATAGTACAGTTTTTCTATTAAAATAGCTTTGCATATTGAGCTTCAAATATTGATCCATGTTTTAGGCGCTCCTTACAGCATCCCTTATAGGTGTTGGATTCTGTAGTAAATAACAGTTTGTACACTTGGACCAGCTTCCAAAATATCCAAATATTTTTGCGCTTGAGGTTTATTGGTGCATGCTCAGCTGCAAGGGGACTGTTAAACTCTGTTATGAGTAGCTATAGATAGATTAGGGGTTCAGAGTTTGCAGTTCTTGAGGTTTGAGGCTTTAAATCTCTTCTCCTGTGAGGCGAAATATGAGATGAACAAAGTGCTGAAAATGGGGGTGTATCTGTTCTGCTTGTCTGGCAGTGGGCTGTCTGGTTCCTTTGAGGCTGCAGTCCTTGCTGCTATGCACAGTGTTCCAGCTACTCTTCAAGCAGCATGTCCCAATTATATCTCCTTTTTTCTTTTTCTTCTTTTTTAGTTGCCTCTACTGTGTCTTTCAATTGAAAAACAAACAAACAACAACAAAATGTATTTTAGTCTTTAATTTGTAATTAGCTGTGTACTTTTCTTTGGCCAAACAATCGAATCTTTCTTCTGAATTCCAGTTTATGAAAACTCTAAACCAGATTTTCGTTCCCAGTTTTATCTGTGCCACCTTAGGTCTTCAGTACCCCTTCCTTTCCAGACCCTGTGGGAAGCACCCACTTAAGAGCAGGGCAAAGGAAAAGGACTTTCACTTGTGCACTAGAGAGCTCTGTAGTTCTTCCATTAGGATATGGCAAAGGCCATGTGACTATTGCCACTTATATCAAGCCTGAATGTTTCCATGTTGTAACAACAAGAACATCACAGCATGATTAAAAGCAGCTTTTGCTTGCTCCCATGCCTCAGAATGTGGCTATTTTGCTACAAAAGCAGACCAAGGCCCTTGTGATATCCTGGCTAATGGAAAAAATAAACTAGTATAAAATGGCTTTTCTGTCCTTGAAATAAAAAGCCACTAAGCAAAAATAATTTCAGTAGTTTCTTAAAGGTACCTTCTCTAAAACACTGTGCTTTCTGTATTTCAGGTATGCTCATCAGCACTTCAGTGTGAATACTATCAAGGTTTTAAATTGGCTCATTTTATGTTTATGAAGGTTCTCTATATTAAAAAAAATTGTCCATTAGACAGCTTACTGGTCTATACTGATACTTCAAAAGCAGTGGAGAGAGATGTATGTTTCAGAGAGTCAGGACTCCTCGGATGAATTAGGTTGAATATTTTGATAGGAAGAAGTTCATAATTAGCACCAAAGACAGATTTGTATTTATAAAAAATATGAACATTTTATTGCATTAAAGAGGAACATTTTATTGCATTAAACTTCATGATTGAAGTTTGTCTTTTTTTGTGTCTCAAGACATCCATTTTGTATATAGTCTTGAATGTGCAGTCTTTGCCATATTCTGCTGTTGTAAAGTTAATATGCGCTCCCTCTATTTATTACAAACATTCTTGTTTTCCACAGTTTCAGTTCACTTGCCATGCTCAGATACTTTGCTTTTGGGACTTTATGATTATCATTTTTACTTTTCAATTTATTGTATAATATTAAGGACATGATAATATATGAGATTCCTAATTAAAAATCACTGGATCTTTTTTCAGTTTAGCCTACAAAAATGGAAGTAAATTAAAGTAGCCTCACAACCCTGTCAAGATTGCTTTCTGAAAATGAACAACACAAGCTGGCCTGGATTTACTTTCCAAATGCCACGTAACCAGTCCTATGCCAGTGATTAAATCCACTAGCATGGAAAACATGGAGCTGGATTATTATGTTCTCAGCTGATTCCTAGTTCATGGCTAGAGTCCTGTCAGCTGCTCTTCTAGCTGCCAGAAAGTGGTCCTATAACTCCTACAAAATAACCAGTTGTGGTGGGAAGCACTTGGCCCTTTGAACAATTCAAGATAAAGGAAAGTAGAAAGGCAATTTGAAGCCCCAAGCAATTTAGAATCTGCTTTTAGAGGAGTATGATACACAGGATAAGAGTAAAATTGTGAGACAGAGTCTGATACTGACAGCATTTAAAGCACTACTGTCAATCTTCATAAAATGTAGGTTATACAGAGGGATTTGAAGGAAAAGACTGAGTGCTTTGCTGACGAGAGAAGAATTTTATTTCTTTTAAGTATGAGAGCTTTGCTTTGAAGCAAAGGAATGGACAGAAAATGGGAAGATGTAAGAATGGATATATTATACTGATGCTAATATCTGTAGTGTTTAGGAAATAATGATCCTAATGACATACGTGAAAATTCTTTCAGAAAATATTGCAGGGAAGCCTAAGAATGAATTTCTCTTGGTTAGCAGTTTCTAAACCCTACTCTGTGTCCCGGAGTTTCCTTTAATCGGTTACAGAATTAGCTATTGTCCTGAATGTATTTGGAGTTAAAGTAATATCTGATCATTATTTCCTGCTTTAAAAATGAAAGGAATAAGGGGGGGAAAAGGGTAAAAGTGTTTTGGAAATAATTTTAGATTAGATAAATGCAGGACTGCATAAAAGTGACATGCTTGTACTCATCCACTTCATCAAATTACCATCTCTGCTTGTTTTACTGAGTTAATTTCTCTCAGGGTGGGTCTGTAAACTAAGTAACAAGAGAGAAAATAACAGTTTTATTATCCTATTCTTGTATCAGAACACCGAGTAGCTCTTCATTTAAAAAGTCTCTTCCTCGGTTGCACTTCCTTGTGTTTACAATGATGCTCAGCCATGTTACCTGCAATGAAGCAGAAAATAGAAATAGCGTAAGTGAGTTACAAGTATTTCTAACCTGGTTAAGTGGGATGGAGAATCCTTATGAAAGAAGGATGGAGTTCTGGAAAGTCAGCTTTACAGGCCATGGTCAGTCCTGGGTGACTGCTTGTCTTGTTATATCTTGTAGTACATAATGCCTAGCTATCACTCCATTTGCTCAGGGAGAAATTTATTCTTGCTGCTGACTTGTCTGCTCCAGCCCCAGTTTTGTATGTCTGGGTTCTGATTTGCAGTAGGCGAGGACCCTTACTGTGGTGGGAGAATGATGACAATCAATATGATCGCACATCAAACTCGTTTATTTC
>JANRGW010009535.1:36614-70249 GCA_024733675.1 Psilopsiagon aymara | reverse complement strand
TTCCAACAGTTGCATGTCCTTTTTATGTTGAGGACACCAGAACTGCACACAGTACTCCAAGTGAGGTCTCACGAGAGTAGTGTAGAGGTATATAGGATCACCTCCATTGACCTGCTGGTCACACTCCTTTTGCTGCAGCCCAAGATACAGTTGGTTTCCTGCTCTGTGAGTGCACACTGCAGCCGGCTCATGTTCATTTTTTCATCGACCAGCACCCCCAAGTCCTTCTCCTCAGGGCTGCTCTGAATCTCTTCTCTGCCCAACCTGTATCTCTGCCTGGGATCGCTCCCACCCACGTGCAGGACCTTGCACTTGGCATGGTTAAACTTCATCAGGTTGGCATCAGCCCACCTCGTAAGCGTGTCAAGGCCCCTCTGGATGGCGTTCCTTCCCTCCAGCATATCAGCCAAACCACCCAGCTTGGTGTCATCGGCAAACTTGCTGAGGGTGCACTCAATCGTGCTGACTAGGTCACTGACAAAGATGTTGAGCAAGACCAGTCCCAACACCGATCCCTGAGGGATACCACTCGTTACTGGTCCCCAAGTGGACATTGAGCCATTGAGCACAAGTCTTTGCATGTGGCCATCCAGCTAGTTCTTTATTCACCGAATGGTCCACCTATCAAATTGATGTCTCTCCAACTTAGAGACAAGGATGTCATGTGAGCCCTCTGAAATCCCTTGGGTTGTTTGCACCAACATATGTATCTTATTATTTTGTGCTTCAAACTCCCTCTTAACCCTGCAGTGGTGATATAATATTAATCAGCTTGGGAACTAGGTCATTTTAAATGTTGAAGAAACTTAAAGACTTGTGTTTGACCATCTGTAAAATGCTGTGTATGCTATTATGACAAGACAGTAGTCACACCCATTGTATAATAAATCTAAAAGGTTCTGTGCAATAATATTGTGTCTTCAAAAATCCCTGGCAGCCAGTGGAAAGTTACCTCTACAATGTTAATCCATTAAGGCGTGAGATTTATCTAGCTGGAAGTGGGAGAAGTCTCACTTGTGCTACTATTGTTAAATTAGGCGCATGTAAATGTGGTTTTTTTGTTTTGTTTTGATTTTTTTTTACCTAAGATCTATTTCATTGAGACAAGTCCTGCGCTACTTAGTAACTAGTAGATAGTAAGCCAGAGTACCACTTCTTCAGACTGCTGCAGAAATTGAGACATAACTCTTCTAGCATTTTATATGCCTATTTCCAACATGCAGTGTCATTGAAGTGGAATGTAAAATATACTTGTTCTTTCTTCTGCTATTCTGTTCTCAAGCCATTGTGCTGATCTCTTCATCATTTGATACTGTGATGAACAAAAAATTCTTTTGGTTTTGTGGTGGTGCCTTGCACTACAGATACTGTTAATAGCTACAAGCTGTGTTTCTGCTGACATTTTGGAGTTGCTATTAGTCAATGACTTCTGCTTGCATCAATTTAGACGTCACAATCTGTTATTTTAAAAAAATTGGTAGTGGGGAATCTCTGGGAAATTCCTGTTTAAGTTTAGGGAGCTTTTGACCATACTTATTCACTGGTATTTTAGAGGTAACTCGAGAGAGGGACAGTCAGGGACCCTGGAATGTTAAATGTGGAACTTAGGAAAATGGGACTATTCCAGTAGGAAGACCTGCAAGATGCTGTGCACAGTAAGAATGCTCACTCTCCTAACTTCCTTTACGCTTGCTGTGTCTGTTCTCCAGAATTTGCGTGGTTTTTTCTCAGAGAGTACATCATTCCATATTTTGATGACTATGTTATTTAAAAAGGGCCATCTCGAAAGTAAGTACTCCGTTTGCTAAGGCAAATGCATTTTGAGGAGAATGCTTCTCATTGTTAAGTATGTGTCTATAAATACACATATTTTAATAAATATTACTTATTGGTTTATGGTTTCAAAGGACAAATGTCCTGTGTATCAGTGTAGATGTGGATAAGCTGCCCTGTAGGGTGTACTAAAAAAAAGAAGACTATATTTGTTTTACATTTCTGCCAATATTCTTACTATTCCTAGTTGCACAGAATTGTAGTTATCCAGAGGGGATTGTTTCCTAACCCCTCTTTTCTGAAGGCTTAACTTCTGTTTGGTTTGTCATTTCCATAGCTTTTTATTTTCTTTATGCAGGTTTTTTAACAGTAAGCTCTTCCACAACCTTTTTGGCAGTTCTGCATTTGTATCAGAGCAGAAGAGTACCCTTTTTCCCTTGGAAAATGAAAACAGGCTGCAGTCTTTTTTTTGTACTACTAGTGTGCCCATACAGAGTAGCTACTGCAGTATTTTAAGTCAAGTGTTTCTAATCATTTTGGTCCTTTTTGAGGATAATGGTGAATCATCTGACCTGACTGAAAAGACATTCCATGACAAAATCTTAAATTGAATGTGGAGTAAGCTTTTCAAGCAAATCCCTTTATTTGAAATTTGTTGAACATACAGCGCTTACTCTCTTGATATTCGGCAAATCTAAGTCCAGAGGTTGTCATAAAAGTTGAGACTGTAAAAATAACTGAATCAGAGCCTCAATGCACTGTGGTGGTGTAATGGAATGCGTGTGTTTCTGAGGAGCTGTTAGTTTCCCAAAAATGGTGGAGGCTTTGTTTATGTGCTTAAAAGGCTGACTTTCTGAGCAGTTGGGAAAAATGGAAGCAGCTTTGTCAAGTGTCTAGAATTTGGTTTTAGATTTGTATGAAAATAATAGAACAGTAAGGCCAGATGCTAATGTAGATTGAAAACCTTGCTGGCAAGAAATACTTGCATCCAACTGGCTCCAAATTAAACTTTTTTAGATGTTTGGTTTTGTTTTGGTTTTTTTTAAAGAATAGATTTCAATTACATTCCTATTTTGAAATGCACTTGCTAAGATTATTCCATGTTGATTCAATTTTTTTTTTTCTCACATTACAAAATGTACAGCCTTAAATTTGTGAAGTGAATAACACTAATGTATTTTTGATAGGTGCTTTGGAAGTTCTGATCGAAATGAAAAGACAAAGTATACCTTTCAGCAAAGAAACCTATCTAATTGCATTTGCAATATGCTACAAACTGGTGCGTATTTTCAGTTTACACGGTGAAAAAGGATTTGAATTGCCTTCTCTATGTCTTCCTTTTCTATGAAATTTAAAACTTCCCAGTCATTATTTCTTATCCAGCACAAATATTTTAGGCATATTTAAGTCCTAAATTGCTTAATTGAGTACACGTGTATAGGTTCCCATGCAAAATGATGTCACAAAGTAAATCTCTAAAAACATATGTGGTCATAAGCGCTGAAGAGCGAATTTGATACACCCTGATAGTATTCTTTCTCTTGGATCTGTGTACCTCTTCAGCCTGTGCTTTGTGCTTGAGCCTCAATGTTGGTTTTACAGTCTGGCTTCCTCAAGAAACAAGGCATTTATACTGTATGTTCTGTCAGACATCTCCCATACATTTTCCCCTTCCCCTCCAAGTAACCTCGAACCATTTCTGTAATTGCACCCAAACTTGACAAGGATTAGAGTTCTCAAAGGTAATATGTTCCTACATGCCTGATGGAAATGGGCAGCTGAGTAGAGAAAAGAAACCCAAATGAGTGCCTTCAGTGAGAGACAGGCTGCCTCTTGACCTTGACTGTATTTTTAGCTCAAAGAAAAATAGCAAGAACACAGTAAAAAACTAGGCTACATAGGTTCTAGGAGTGTTGTTTTGTTTTGTTTTGTTTTTTTGTGGGTTTGGGTTTTTTGTTTATTTGCTTGGTTTTTTGTTTGTTTTGTTTTTTTACTGAAGATAAAGTACTATCAATAAGGGAATAAGCTGTAGTAACCCTTTATGCACTAAAGAGGATTAGGTGAGGCTTTTTGCAAAACTTAATCTATTGATCCAGCTGTTATGGTAGTAGGAAACCTTGAAGTTTTTTTGGTCATGATGCAACATAAAAAACTTCATAAAAAATCTTGAAGGGAAATATCTTGAAGATGCGCTACTTGAATACTGAAAATAAGGGTGCTGCTATCTTACAGTATATTGACTTCTGATTGCCTTCTGAATGTGACTGCCATTGTCTACAGTCCTTCCTTTCACATCACAAGAATAGCAAGTGCAACTTAGGTTTGAAATTTCTATGCAGGACAGCCTGGAATCTTGGAAAATATGTGAGAAACTGCTTGAAGAAGCACAGCTAAAAGGTGACACATTACCACTGCGGGCGTACTGCTTTGCTGTGGCAACTGCTCTGAAGCAGGTACAGTACCTTTTTTTCTGCTTTGTACCTGAATCTCTCTAGTTTTATTTTTATAAGATAGTCAATGAAAGGAAGCTAACATAGAGGAAGCATAACTGAGATATGTAATAACTTCAAGTACTAGAACTTTAGGCCCCCGGAAGACTAAGATTATAGACAATTCCGACGTAAAGTGAGTGTAGAAATTCTTTAATCTAAACATACATCCTGAGTCGAATGCACAGACATTTGGTGCTAGTATCAGTAAAGGGAGTTCAACCAGCATGTCAGATGTCACCATGGACCCAGTCCTTCAAATACTGCTATTTAGTGATTATTTCCTCTAAATGTAATTAAAATGATAATTTAAAGTATGTGTACAATCTTTTAAAAATATTTATCTTGGGAGGCAGACTCAAAGGCTATGACATGCATTGTCCTACTGCCTGGCAGGTGGCTTGTCTTTCTTCGCAGCCTTTCTTCAGGGGGAGGTTTTCATATGCCTCGTGTGCCTAAGCATTGATATGAAGAGGCCCTGAGGCAGTACAGGGTTAAAGACTGGGCAAGGGAATAACAATTAAGAAATTGTGAAGTCTAGCATTTCACTTGCAGATAACTTGTGTATACCACTTGAGGAAATTCTGAACTTTCTCTATTTCATGTCTAAACAGAGGTCAGAGGCACTGTAAGAGCTAGTGATTTGATGTTGTTCATGGGTTTCAGTGGATGAAGTAAAATTGTTAAATTTTCTTATGCATTCTGTGGTCTTTTTTGCACTGTCTCTGTGAACAGAGACACTGAACAATAGCATCTAATTAATTTTTTGATGTGCATTGTGAAGTGACAGGGCATCTCACTGGCACTCAGGTTTAAAAACAAAATAATCTGTCTCCGCCATGACATGAAATATCCTTTATGATGTTGTCTGATATAAAAATCAGTTACTGTTTTGCAAACAGAATAATGCTTCACGTTCCTTAAGCTGCATGATCTTTGACAGTACATCTTGCTGTGAGATATTTCTTGATCCCAGTTAATAATGCTTAGTCTAATAAGTGTCAGTGTAACGTTTACTGTCTATACAGATCAGCTGATGGCACAAAGTACTGTGTGTATGTCCAAAAGTTTAAAAGTGCTGGGCAGGATAAATACTCACATTAGCATGTACTGCAATTCACATAATTACTCTGACTTGTGCCAAATTGGGCATGTGTGTAGATCTTTTATCTTTTAGGTGCTCTCATGTTCACTGTTGGTTTCATGCTTCTTTCTGTGGCTGTTCTTGCGCAGGGAGCACTGTCAGTACTGTGCTAAAAAGCCAGATGACATGGGAACTCCAGCGTGGAGTATTCCTTTCACAGGCTGGATGCTGTTTGGAATCTATGGATCTTGGTGACCCATGGATTGGTTTGTGATTCTAGATGCTGGTTTGTGATTCACTGAGTTGTGAAAGACTGTTGTTTTTCTTAAACTTTTCTTGTCAAAGTGTGTCCCACATGTTTAACCATATTCTTTTTATCATTTGTTATTACTTCCTAGAATAATGTTTCACAAGCCAAATCTTATTGTTCCCGGATATTGAAAACAGAGAGCAGACTATACAATAATCTTAAAGTAAGTATCTTTGCTTTGTATTAGAATCTTGCTGAGAATTATGCTATACTGACAAAACAGTCCCTCGTGCAGAGTAACAGATGTCCAGTAGCACAGGCGTGTACCAGTACTGTTGCTCAGCTTGGTTTTGAGCAAACAATTTCTGTCAGTTGCACTGACAAAATTGTCAGTACTTTCTGAGTTGTTAACACCCTGCCACCATTTTTTAAAATTGCTTCCCATCATAGAGGAGAATGAAAAGTAGACCAGTCCAATGTCTGTGAGTATAGACTATGAACAGTTTGTAATTATGACATCATGACTTTCTGCTTTCTTGCTACAGAAGATTAAGAAAACCACAGTTCCAAGTAAATGCCTTCTTTAGCTGTGTTCCGCCTACTTCAGGCCTCCTACGGCCCTTTGAACCTTAACTTCATGTACATGGAATTTTTTTTTTGCCTTAATTGCATGGTCTAAAACCTGAGGGAAAGTCTCCTGCATGTGCCCTGTAGGTAACTTCTCTGAGCTGTGGAAAAAAAATACCTCAGTTTACGCAAGAACAGCTAATGCAGCTCTGCCAGAGGAGCCTTGTCTCCAGGCTCACCCTTT
Organism: Psilopsiagon aymara; assembly: GCA_024733675.1. Classification (NCBI taxonomy): domain Eukaryota; kingdom Metazoa; phylum Chordata; class Aves; order Psittaciformes; family Psittacidae; genus Psilopsiagon; species Psilopsiagon aymara. Next base: position 63,842 of record JANRGW010009535.1, on the reverse strand, counting down.
ACAGGTCCTAGCTGCAAAAAAGACCCCCTAATCCTCTGTGGAAATCAATCATTCCTTTGGCTTCCTTCATAATTAATGAGTATTTATCAGTGCAATGTCTAGAAATATATTTTTTCCTGCGTTGTTTCATGTCTTCCTGAACACATTTTTTTCTTTAAATTTCCATTCTGATTAAATGCTGTTTGTGTGATTTTATTTTATTTTTAAGGTTCTTGTCCAGCTCAGATCTGGTTTGCTAGAAGAAGTAATAGGGACATTAGAGGCAGCAGTGAAAGTTGATACTCCTCCCTTTGTGAAAAAAATCGAGTTTTCTGAGCAGGTGGTAAGTATACAGTAATGAGAGGAGGTCCATGGTGCTTGGCTGAACCATGATGATAGTAGGTCAGTTACAGAGCTTTAGGTGCCTGAGTTCACCCTACTGAAGTTGTTTGGAATCTGATGCAGTCAGATAGCAAGGCTGCTTGCTGGCTGGCTTTCTGTACTGTTGGATAAAGCAATTAGCTGCCCACTTCCCTTCTTTTATTGTAGATCTTGCTCTTAGGAGCTCAGATTTCATCTGAATGCAGATGAAGCATTCCTTAGTGGTATTAATAATTTAATCCTTTGCCTTCTGTGCTATTTTCATTTGGTGTAAAAATGAGAATAAGGTTCTGATCACAGCAGTATTGTTAGGTTGATAATATTTGCAAAGAACTGTGATACTACACAGGGAAATGTGATATGGGAAATAATAGCTTTTGCTATTTTACTATATTTTGCTATTCAAAAAAAGCTTTTACAATATTGATCATTAAGAAGACCTCCTTGAGAGCACATATATACCCCTACCTGCTTGGAAGCATTGCTGCGGCTTTTCCTGAAACTTGTCTATGGAATAAGGTATTTTAAGACTATGTTAATAATTAAATACTTAGCCTTTCACTGCCACCTTTTAAATAAAATTAATAACTGATACATAAAATAACAAATACTAAAAAGAAGTAAGACACATCTTTCAAAACACATCCCATGTATGTTAACTGGTGTGTTGAAATTAAGTTCTCTTTTAAGAGCATTTCATTTTGTAAATTCATTGCAATAGATGTTGCATTTGTCAGTGTTGTATTTTGCTCTTGTTAGGCAAATTTTGAACAGTTCCTAAGAAGACTAAGCATTAGTCCTAATCCATTTCTTCCACAAAAGGTTATCGATAAATAAATACTTTTTAGAGATACTTGCACTTGAGCTCAGAATCTGTATATGGCATACAGAACTTCTCAGTGTTCTATAGTGTGAATTTTTTGTTACTTTTTCTATATATTTAGTGTGATATATAATAATAACTAGAATTGTGCTGATCAGGAAAGTAGTTTTCAGGAAGCAATTAATGTTTCCCGGGTTTGAATAGAAAAATAATTGTGGTAGTTTGTACTAGGAGTGAAAAGTGAACTGTATATTTTGAGGAAGCTTTAAATCTAACAGGTTCTCTCTAATAGAATAACCAGTGCATTTCCACCATTGTTTGGTGATGTATAACATGTGGTATTGTATCTGGTGATGCATAAAATCCTCTTCTTGTCACCACCTTAGCCACATATCTTACATTGTGAGCCTTTTTTTTTTTTTTCTTTGAGTGGTTGCTCGCCTTCTGTATGGTAGTTGAGTGAGATCTTCACTTGCTGAATTGTAAGTCTGTCATTTTCTCCTCCTTAGCTGGCTGCAGTCAGGGAAGAGATGGAAGAAAATGCTTACCTTTCTGCCAGATTAACAGATATTCATATGAAACTACAAGCTTCAGGACAGATAACCATGTGCACGCTAGAAGACATGCTTTTCCAGATTCCTAGTTCAAAGAAGATCCCTGCAAAGCTTTTCAATCAGAAGTTATTGGGCTATCAAGCTGCTAAACCACTTTGGTCAAATCTATTGTCAGAATAATTCAATACATGATGGCACACTGAACTGCTGTTAGCATCTCTTAGAAGCCACATTCAAGTAAAATGTCTTCTCCTCTCCTCCACAATGAGCAATTGTTCATTTGTGTGAAACTGCATTTTAAATACAGATCATATAGCTTTCACGTTTCAATTTTGATGATAAAAACAAGCCATGACAATGTGTATTTGCGTGTTGGTCAGAAATGGAGTGATAGAATGGTTTGAAGTTTTTCCTCAGGCGCTTATATCAGAATTTTCCTCTGCTAAACATCCTGATGGAACTGACCTGAATAATTTGTGTATCTGACCTGACTTGTGGTTTGTGAGAAGAAAATTCTCTCTTCATCAGATGTAATGTTCTGACTAAAAAGACAGATGCAGTCCTGAGTCTAGGTAATTTAGTCAAATTCTGTACATCTCAAGAGAATCTGAGGGAAAAAGGCATCTTTTTCCCTTAGTTGGAAATTATTCCAACACTTCCAATGTGAAACCTTAAGTTGCTCCCAATCTTTTCTCTACGAATAACTTTGATAAAGGATTTGTGAAGGTTGTTTGCAGTGTGGCAAGGATTAGTTTAAAAAAAAAAAAAAAAAAAAGAAAAGGTGTGAACTACTGTGCAATTTACTTGGTTGGCTAGTACCATCAGGACAACTGTTTGATGTGAAACTTTATTGGCAATAATAGAAGATAGTTTTATTCATTTAGCCTGTTACAGTGCAAATTTATAAGGTCAAGTCTTTTCCATTTCCTTATTTGGCACTTTCAAACTTGACTTAATTGCAAGAAGTTAATTCATCCTCAGACTGAGATTCATATGTTTGTTTTAATCTGAACTGGTTAGGTTCCTGGCTCAGGCTGTGTCCAACCTGTAACTGAAGTAAAGAAAACTTCTATTACAATTACCAATGTAGCTGATATTTTCCATTCTTTGTTCTCTTGACTACTTGCTTTCTTGGGGCTGATTTACTCGAGCTATAATTTGTTTTAAGGAAGCACCATTTCTTTATCTTGAGAGAGAGAGGCAGTGCCCTTAAATAACTAAAAATACTTCAGTAGGAAAAGAAAGCAAGAACCCAAGAAGGGTAGGTTCAAAGAAAAACACACACAAAATTCAGACAATTAAACATTAAAATATTGAAGGTTGCTCTGGAAGTGTAGAACACTTGTAACATCCTCCATTAGGAAAAAAGGGAGGTAAAAAGAGCAACTTCTAATATTTGTGCACAGTAATTCAAACAAAGTCTAATTTGTTTTATTCAAGTTGCACAGCAGCTTGTTCCTCAGGGAAGCTTGGATTTTGTATGTGTTTACAGATTTACTTTTTGGTGCATCCAGGTCCTGAGCACACTGGCTCCTGTGCAGAAGATTCTTCAGTCATATGCTCAGTTTAGCATGTTGAAGTGTGGTGGGCATCTGGTTTCCTAGTGCCCAAGATCAGGAAACCAAACTTGTTTAAAGTTAAGAAAATAGGGCTTTTGCTGGGTTGGAGTGGCTGAAATGTCCTGGGTTGAGTCACTAGAGGGCATTTCTTGGGGATAGCCACAAAGAAAGATATGCACTATATTATTGCAGCCAGTGGTATAGTTATACTGTGCTTATGTAGAGTTTTAATTAAGGATGAACCTGAAATTCAAGAGAAGGCAACACTGTGAAATTCAGTTAATTATTTGGAGGGAAGGGAGGGGAGCAATCTGGGAAAAACAAGGCATATTTCAAAGGGAATTGCTGCCCTTTTTTTCTAGGTTTCACTGCAAAAGACTTCTGTAGGAAATGCTGCTTAAAACTTTATGTAGTAAGTATCTTAAATGAGGATCTGAAGGATTGCTGTTTATCATGTTCAAATATTTTTCCTGCAATGAAAGGACACGTGCGTTTAGAGCATGTCCTTGCGCTCCAGCAGCTTTCTAGAACAGTGATCCAGGAGACAGTAGGTGGCGTTTCTTGATCAGGCTTTCCTGCCGACTCAGTTTCGCGGGATAACTTGCATCTGCGGTGTCAGTTGTTATGAAGGCAGGGCAGAATGAGCAGTTTGCCCTGTGCTTAACACATGCAGTCTCAAAATGGAAAATACAGCCATTAGTTCGCACCCCCAAATGGTTGGTGATAGGTATAGACTGCAAACCTATAGATTTACAGCATTTTATTTGAAACTTATTACATTTGTTGAAACAACTCATCTTTGCCAGTGAGCATGATGCAGTTTTTAGAGTATTCTGTGGAAATACTAATCAATGACGTACAAGACAGGCTGTTGATGTTACTTCTAATATGCCAGTGACAATTATAAAGGCTTACTTTGCTATACATCCGAAGAAAAAGCTGGGCACTTTTTTCAGCTTGAATTATAAAACAATTTATTTTTACACTCACATGGCATCTGTATTGTGTGCAGTCTTCAGAGGGCTGATACTCCTCTGCTATAGATGCTTCTGAAGTTCTCCATGGGTTAATACCTCATTTGACAAGCATCTTGAGTCTTGGTAAGGAAGGATCACTTCCTCTGTGCTTCTGTTAATTTTGTGCTTCAGAACTATGAAAAGGAAGGTGAAAGGCTTAGTCGACACAGGGAAGCTCAGGAATGCTTCCTAAAGAAAGTTTTTGTGTACTTAATGAACCTTCTACATAAGCTTAAGTACCTTTTGAAACAAAGACTTCTTAGAACTTTCCAGCACTACAGAAAGTAGGGGGCCTATAATGTGTAAATCCAGAGCTATTCAACTTTGGGTATGGTTTTGGGGTTTTCTTTTCCTCAGGGTTGTTTCAAATTGCATCCTTCTAAAAATTTTTATTGCAAAATAAGAAAATACTTGTTTCTTTCTTTTTTTGTTTTGAAGCTGCATCTGTTGTGGTTGCTTACATGCGTTGTACTGCCACATATTCATTAGTTAGTTTATTAAAAGTTGATGTGCTCATACACCCCTTTCCTTCTCCGTTTCTTTTCTCCTGCTGCTTATGAACAGTATTTAGAACTCAGCAAGTGTCTGATTGTCTGCTTCCTTTCCAGGTTACTTTTGAAGTCAGCTTATTTTCATCTGATTGGTATAGTTAAGCAACAAGAGGGGCTGGGTAGACTTAGCACTACTACTGATACTACCTTCATGTTTTGTAATGTGAGATATAATGCTACTTCCACATCTACCTTTGAGTTGCTGTTGAAGATAGGTAGATGAAGACCTTCAGGAGCTTTTGGTGTGTCTTTGCACAGTTGGCTAAAGCTCCTAATGATTCCAGCAGCACATGCAGTGAAAACCAGCGTAGTCTGACTTCAGCTCCCCAAGCATATGTGCTGGTTTTTGTGAGTGTTGATGCTCTAACTACAAACCCTTTTGTTTGCTTGTCAGGTAAGGTCAGCTCTCAAACCCTTTTGCCAAACAGCAACTCAAAATAAATGCAGGAGCACTGATGCCAGGGGGAAGTTGAGTTAGGGACCATCTGCTCAAATCAGACATATGGGATCGGAACCTGCTGAACCTGAACTTGATGTCTGCATGAAGGGTAGAAGTGGTATGACAGTTATAGGAAACTTCCTTCTATAGAGATAAAGGCAGCAATCTCACAAAGAACCTGGAAGTTGCGGAGGTGGTGGCCAGGCTTGAGAGAGAACTGAAGGCACAAGAGGCAGAACAGATAGATGCCCATATGAGACAGCATGATAGGGGAGGCTTTCACACTTCCCCTGTAAAGGCAGCGTAATTTAAGACCCATTACAAATACCTGTACCCAAATCCATGTAGCATGAGGAACAAGCCAGAGGAAAGTCTATGCACAGCTACAAAGTTAAGATCTCATTAGGATCATGGTAATATAGTGGGATAGCTCTCATGACTAGAATGCTGCAAGGACAGGGCTGGACAACGATGGCAGAGACTGAGTTCTGTATAAAGGAGTTCTGTACATTTGCTTGTGAGTAATCCTTAGTTGTGGGTAATGATCAGAGGACAGACCAGCGCAGGTGATGCCACAATGGTTATCTGCTACGTTGCATCTGATAAAGAAGAGGGGGCAGGTGATGCATTCTTTAGGCAGCTGAAGAAAGTCTCAGTCACAGACTCTAGTACTCGTCAGTGACTTTAGCCACCATGCTGGAAGGCCAATAAGGCTGGACGAAAGTGATCCAAGAGATTTCTGGAACACGTTGAAGATAATTTCGTGATGCACAAGACTGATGGAAGGGAAGGTGATCTGTTGGACCTGCAACTGACAAGTGAGCAACAACTGGTGGATAGCCAGAAGGGCCAGAGACTTGCAACAAGGCTTGTGAAGTTTAAGATCCTGAGAGGAATAAGTTGGATCCAGGACTTCATAAGAGTAGATTTTAGCTTGTTCAGGGAAATGCTTGCAAAATCTTATAGGAGCCACTCCTAGAAAGAAGGGGGCCTGGGAGACCTGGTTGATCTGCAAGGACAGCCTCATCAGAGCACAGGGATGATCCATCTCAATGTGCAGGAAGTAAAGCAAGCTGGCAAAAGGCCAGCGTGGATGAACACGGGTCCTGGCTGAGCTCAGACACAAAGAAGACACACAGAAGGTGAAAGCTGGGATGGGCTACTCAGGAAGGCGAACACATGACCGTGCATGTAGAAATGGAGTCAGGAAAGCCAAAGCTCAACTGGAGCTCAAACTAGCAAGGGAGGTGAAGGATGGGGAAAAAGGGTTTTTCTAAGTTCATTGGCAGCAAAAGGAACATTATCAAAATGTGGGTCTGTGGTCACTGGGGCAGGAGAACTAGTGACAAGTGACAGAAGGCTGAGGTACTCTGCCTTTTTGTCTGGGGAAGGGAGGCTTGAAGAAGTGGGTTTCCTCAGCCTTAAAAAGAGAAAGCTCAGGGTAAACCTTATCCTCTTCTACAGCAGCCTGATCAAAGGACAAAGAGATGGTGGAGCTAGACTCTCGTCAAAGATGCATGATGATAGAACAGGGAGCAATGGGCATAAATTAAAACGCCAAAGATTCTTATCAGGTATTAGGATAAAAAAAAGTTATCATGAGGGTGATCCAACCCTGGAACAAGCTGCCCAGAGGGGATGTAAAATCTCTGTACTTGTAGATCGTCAAGATTGAACAGGACATGGCCCTGAGCTACCTGGCTTGATTGGACTTGCTGTGAGCTGTGGTTTGGACTATATGACCTTTTAAATTGAACTGTTCTTAGACACCTGGGTAAGCTACTGTCTATGCTGGTTTGCAATTCCCCACTGTCCTGTGCGAAATGTACATGAAGGTTTCAAACTCGCAGCATGTCACCATGTAGCTGGCTTAGTAGCCAGCTTTTACATATTTTCATAGACAAGGCTCTCTTTTTAGTCTCTACTGAAGATGGTGCTCAACCCAGCTGAGGGGGTCACCTGGTCCCCGTGCTTACTTGGGGGTTATGAGTTGCAATGAAGGTTCTAGACTCTGACGCAGCCTCTCTGCTGCTGCTTTGCTATCCAGAGCATAGGAGTGCAAATTTCCAAATCATATGACAATCATGTGCTGTACAAATAGGCAAGATAATAGCAAGTCTGGTTAATTCCACCCTTTGGACAGGAAATCACTTAATTTATCTGGATGCTGTATAATAAGAACAAGGTTTACTGGGAACCCAGTGAGCTGGTAGATATTGTTAAATGGCATGAAAAGTGTTTTTGCTGGTTCTGTGAAGGACTTCGTTCTACAGTTCTTTAGTTCTTTTGTGTTCTTTAGTTCTTTGTGCTACATGGTCAAATATTACTCTTTTTTGGAGGTAAGCATCTCTAAAATCAAATGCCCAAGATTGTTGGGGCAACAGAGGGATTTGAAATGAGCTCAAGAACACTGTCAGATACTTTGATCTATGGTGGAACTGAAGTACATTCTATTCCTTTTCCACAGTTTTCTGATTCATATTGTAAAATCCAAGATTGAAAGGGATAAGATCAACATTGTACTGTTACCTGGATTATTCTGGACAGAACTGATGTTGTCAGCCTACGATTCAAACTTGCAATTGCTACATTCCCCACTTATATCCAAAATTACTGCTACTTCTTTGGTTTGTTTGAATATGATATACCTCCTGCTATTTTGGCTTGTATATATGCTGGTACAAAATTTTCACAAACAGCTCAAGTGTAGTCGTTTAGTTTCTCATATTATCAGCCTTTATTTGTCTCCTGAAACTTCACAATTTGTCAGGATAAAAGAAAATTAACGTCTCAAAAGAGCTTTGCTTTACCACATCAGTAAACAGGCCATTATAGTAGTGGTCTTAATGTTTCTTTCTATCTTTGGAGTAATTTAAGGGGTTGTCTCCTTTACACATACAATATCAAAGTACATAATGATGTGGACAAAGACAATGTTAACCAGCAGTCTGCTCTAATTTTCTTACCAAACAGCCACAGCTCTATGTGCAAGTCATACCCACTGCTTGTTTCAGGAACTAAGCAGAAGAAAAAATCTGCACTCACTTCTGTCAAACACAAAGCTTTGCCTTAGCTGCTTGGGCTGATGGTATGCTTGGGCAGGCAATGTGACTGTTGTTTGTCTGAAATAGCTGGGAGTCCTTGTTCCTGGAGTCCCAAGGGGACGGGTTCTTGCAGCAACCTGCCCCTGCATTCACGCTGGCACATAGTCCAAAAAAAGAAATTGTCCTCTTAGTTCATGTTAAAGGTGGGGGATTTTTTAAGGCTTTGTACTTGAGATAGACTGTAAGATGTGCTTTTCATGTCCAGTTTCCTAAGTCCTGGGCTTTCAGTTTCTATACAGTTAAGGGAAGTTTCTGGGGTCTCAGTCCCACTGAACTTTGTGAGATGCCTGAAGGGACAGTAGGACCACAGCTATGTTCAGCAGAAACTGCAACATCAAAATAAAGTAGAAAACTACCCATCTCCAGTCTTGCCTATGCTAAGTAATCCAGGCTATCATGCCAGAGATCGTCACATTTGCATTAGGAACAGGAAATGTCTTGTAGCGGGAGACTTGGCAGCACTGATCTTTATGAAAAACTTTAGAAAAGAATAATGGAAAAAGCGTGCTGCAGAACTGGAGCTGTGGAGTCCAGCATATGTTAAAATAGGAAAGGGAATCAGTTCACAAATTCACTTTACCTAACTGAAGAAGTCGAATGCGTTTGGTTAAATGTTAGCAAAACAGTTTGAGAAACTTCTTATCCTCCTTCTCCATGATACCATTACTTGGGGTGAGTAAAAGGAAGGGAGGAAAAAAAAGGAGAAATAAAAAAGCAGAGACATTGTTGAGAACTTCTTCTTTATGTTTGAATCTTTATCAGTTCTCACATCAGAATGACAGAAAAAGAGAACTGTGATGGAGAAAGGATGATGCATCTACAGAATTGCCCCAGTGGTTAAGTACTTTCAGGGGAAATTCAGACCACAAACTCTGCTCTGCTGCACTTTTACTACCCTTTGGAAGGGTTTAAGATTTATAAGCATTCGCAAATTAAATCTTTGAAAAATGTCCCACAAATTGCTAAAAAAAGTGCATGCGTGATTTTAGAAAAGAACCTGTGGTGACTGTTGGCCTAATGCAGCTCTCTGTGGCCAGTACACAGATGAAAACATCAGCATGACAAATTTCAGGCCTGAAATTTTATACAGTAAGCACCTTTGCATGGGCAGAACTGCTTGGTCTGGAAAGCATTTCTTCCTTGAGCTGCTGTGGGTAACAGAGCAGTTTGCTACCTTGAACCATGTGGTGGAAAAAGGTTGATGCCTCATCATATTTGCATTACTGAGGGCAGTTTTAGGTTTTTCATTTGTTTTATGTATATTTGTAACTATGTTAGTGACACCTATATATCAGGCTGATTTTTTTCTGGCAAACTAATCACAAATCTGTAAATTAATTTACATTGAAAGAGATTTCTGGAGGCCACTTTTTTCTATCCCCCATTACATGCTAGCAGAGATTAGCACTGAAACATTCAGTATTCAGTCAGAGAAAGGAAATTCAACTTGTTGCCTGTACAATTGTAGACTTACAGGCCTAGCTCCCTTTCCTTTCAGTGTAACCAAGCTTGTTCTTTCAAACTTTATGCATATTAAGAGACATGTATTTTCACTTAATTCTCTTGCTTCATACCTGGTTATAGTTAGCTCTTGTTGCTGTCTACTCCTAAAATTACTATGCTCTAGGCTGACGAGAGTGGTTTAAGTTTGGATTGAGAACCTCTCTGAGTCTGTATTAGTACCTATCTTTTATTATTCTCTTTCTAAGCAGAGGCGCCTAAAAGCATCTTCTGACCATCAGAGTGGAACAAAGACATGTTCTTCTATTGACAGATGTTTTTAAATATCTCACTTGCTGTAGCACCATTTTATTTTGCCCACAGACTTTCTTACCTATTGGCTAAATATAATCAGTCACCGTCAATTATAGATGATTATAAATTAGTATACTATTGTAAGTAGCATTTATTTCACTGACAATATTTTTTTACTTGCACTGTTCTTTTAAATGTCCTTTTCTTAGGGTGAGAGTGAATGTGCAACTTCCTCAACCAAGTCAAAACTTCCCATGTTAGTTATTTAGTGGAGTAACTATACAATTAACCACTTCTATTTCTTGAAAGTCCTAGGGATGGTTGTGGTACTGATGTTTTTTGCAAGGATATTTATCTAAAGACCTCTTGCCAAATACCTAGAAATGTCCAGAAAACAGAGTTTGCATACTGCCAAAATAGCAGCAAGAAGAAGCCATATCCCAGTATGGTTCTGATTATTCCTGTATGATATATATGTTGTGTATAAGGCTTTTAAGAAATATAAGCCTTATATTCACTCTTGTGTCTTTTCTCCCTGTCTCAGATTTGTCTAACAAGCAAACTGTTGTCTTCCCAAAGTAAATTTCAGCAGTCAGATGTTTTCTGTGGTCCCAAGTTGACATGTGAACGAGTTTCTTTTCCTTTGTGCTCACAGGTGTGATTTTTTTCTTTCCCCTGATTGTGTTTTTCATTTAGCGAGAAATGTAGCACTGTGCTCAATTTGACAATGAGAATATCGTGCATGTTGTTACAACATTTTGCTTGCATAAATCTTTAGTCTTCCTGTTAGCTGGAGGGAATAACTTACATTTGTGGTATTTGTCTTGTAAATATTCAAGGTCAGTCTTACAAATAGTGAGTCATACTGTTAGTATTGAGCAAGACTGCTCATTTAATTAGTCTGGACATTTATGCACACAGCCTGGAAACTACATGTTTAAAGTCATACTGTGCTGCTCTTCTGTTTGGTTTCTTAATATTTCTTCCCTTAAATTTGTACATTCAAAAAGGAGACCTAAGAAAACAAAGTGGTGGGGAAGAGAAAGTAAGAAATACTTCTCCTTGTCAGAAGAAAACTGTATCAGTGAGTTCTCACTTCATCAGAGCTGTTTTCCTATCCTGGATGCAATCACAATTCCTAACATGAACTAGGGCAAATCAAAGAAATGGGTAAGGATAGTAGCAAATCAGCTGGTTCATAGTCATGCCGAGAATGTTTTCCAGCTGTTTCAACACCTGTGAATAGCCCAATATGCTTCCAATTAAGATATTCTTTAAGAGGAAAACATATAGAAAATTACTGCAGTGCTGAGTAATTGAATCAGTTCCGTTATGCAATGCAATAACTTAGAAAATTTCTTGCAAATGACATGAGGGACTGCCATCTCTTCCTTATTCAAAGAACAAGTAGAGATGTGTCCTCTGTATGCTGCAGTGATCATAATCAGTAACTAGTGTGAGAACTGAAATCTGTTTCGTAGGACCATCTGAGATAAGTTAGCCAACCAGACTCCTGAGTTACTAGCCAGAAAGACCGAGGGGCTTAGAAATAACACTTATGTGATGGGATTATTCCAGGTATTTTATGTAAAAATACGTTCTTATAGCCAAATTTTGGATATTTTTTTCAGTTTTGGGAAGACCATCTCTGGAAATTAAGGAACTGACTTTCAAATGCTGTTTCATATGGGTTCCCTGTGCTGTCTGCCAGCTCAGAAAATCAGGTACAGCTTAGGGTGTCCCAGAAATGCGGCAGCACAGACTGGATGTCTTTTGTAAAAGTGGTGTTGACAGTTTTGGCTGGTAGCTATATGGTATCTCGGTGACTTCCAGCTGTGAAATGAATTAAAAGCTCCTGGCAGTCAAGTCACTTGCCCACTGTAAATGTTCTTAACCAGCTGGTTTACTTCCAAAGCCCTTCCTTGTGCCAGAAATAGAGGAGTAGGAGGATGATGTGATGTCATCTTATAATTTTCCTACACACCTTGCAAATCCAAAGATCCTAAAAGCCTGACAGAATTTGAATTCCAGTGCAATTACCCTGAAAACTTCATAAAACCCACCTTATATTGGAGCATAACTAATTCTGTATTACAACATCCCAGCACGTTTCTTTCAGATATGTGAAGCTACTGGGCTTCTGTAGAAACTCAGGAACTTACAGAAACCTCCACTGGTAAAAATTGTTGTGTGTCACTTTGCTTCGGCTCAGCCCTGATTACTTCTGCTGTTAGAAGATTTTTCCTTGGGTTCCAACACCAAGTACCCAGTCTGCAGACTTTGTGAATGTGGTTAAAAGGGCAGCTGAGAGAATGCTGTTGTTTCAACAATAAGCAGAAACACAATGAATGAGAATGCTTCCTGTTTCCCTAAATGACCTTAAGGAAAAAAAATGAAGGTATAAAACTGAGAATATCAGATATTTTTTAAAAAGGGCCTTTTTGAATAATGAAGACAAATTCAGTCCAGAAGTGTGGAAAAAGCTACAGTAGATTTTCAATTTATTGCACAAAGCTGATTTTGGCCTTGTCTAATTTACTTTCTTCTTTGTGAAAGTGAATAAAACTCATTTTTTTTCTAAGGTGTATGCCTTGCCATTGGCAAGGTTATTTCAGTATGTCCTGACCTGCGAGGAAGCCATTCTCCTTGTACTGATCTTTTTCTATGCACATAGTTTTCTCTTTCCTTGGTGGAGCAGTACTACCACTGAGCACGCACCTCACGCTTTGGCAGGTAGGACAGGAGGCAGAGACCTTTACCTTTGTTGTAGATGGATCTTTGTACATCTCATGACTACTGCTGCTGTCTGTAGCTGCAGCCATTCTTTATTGTACCTTGTTTCTTTACTTTTATGGAATAAACTGAGAGTCCAAATTCACCATTTCTGCAGCAAAAAGGGGTTGAAGATATCTTGCTAAATCTGAACCCACCTCTGTGGTGTTTTTGAAGATAGAGTGAGACTCCAGTTATTTTCACTGATGGATTCAAATGTTTGAAAACTAGTAAACCTAAAGTGCTTTCTGAAAAAATAAAATACATACTTCTTGCATACTCCACTGAAAGGCAGCTAGTGCTTTGTGTACTTCCTCTCACTAATGACAAATGTGACACTGCTTTTTTGGCATAGGATAACTTTATGTGTGCATAAACTGTATATTGTAGTTGTAGGCTATAAATTTCAGCAGCACAGTCAGAAACTGGGAAATACAGAGAACAATATTTTGCTGTTTCATGTAACCAGACAGTTGCACGTGCACTTTGAAGCATAGCAGATGAAATAATGTGAGATCAGCTCAAAGCATTACCGCTGGAATCAGACCTAGTAATACAGATATCATCATGCTGAATCAGCAACAGCAGGAGGCAAATGAAGGCAAGATAAAGCAAGAACTGTTCAAGCACTGCAAATAAATCTACATCTCAAAATCCCGTGTGTCAAATATAAAGTAATGAGTTCAAGCAACCTCCATGTACATAGGAGAAACTTTCTGCAGATGGGCATCTGGACAGCAAGTCCTGATCATGCTTGGTATTCTACAAGACAAGGTCTATTAATATATAGCAGTAAAAATCAATGTATTACTAGGACGCAATGTTTCACCTAGGCAATAGTTACTTGAAATTTACTGAGTACATTTTGTGTGACATAAATAAAATAAATTCCATATGTACTGTGAATATGCTGAAGTATGCAGTTACTGTTTCTGATGTATAAGGCGGGCAACTGCAAGTTTGTGATTGACCCCATAAGCACTGTTTGCCTAAGTCCAGCTACTTGCCATATTTTACATATTTTTATTTTGAACAGAACTATGTTAGTTCTTTTCTGTGTTCAACTTCTGTAAGACAAAATTTCTTTTATGGGTTCTTTGCAAGTAAACATGCATCTACTGGCTACACTGCTACACTGAACTTACATTTACTTAAAAGATGCTCTGTTCCAACTCCACTACTGTTTTGAACATTCATTTGACTATGACTGAAGTGGCTGTATACCTGTAGTGATAGGACAAGGTTCAATGAGTTTAAACTTAAAAGAGGGAAAGTTCAGGTTAGATATAAGGAAGAAGTTCTTTACTGTGTGTGTGGTGAGGCACTGGAGTGGGTTGCACAAAGAAGTGATAAATGCTCCATCCCTGGCAGTGTTCGAGGCCAGGCTGGACAGAGCCTCGAGCAACCTGTCTAGTGTGAGGCATCTCTGCCCATGGTAGGGGGGTTGGAACTAGATGATCTTAAGGTCCTTTCCAAACCAAATCATTCTATGATTCTATTACATTAGTGTCAGCTGTCAGAAGAGATAGCACTGAGGAAACACCTTCTTGTGTAAAAAGTTTTGTTCATAGAATTAAAATTTGTCTTAATGTGACACTGATAGAATAAAAATATGTCCTCATTTCAGCATGAGATATTAACTCTCAAGAACTTCAGAAACCATAATTCTATCAGAGTGATCGCATCCTTGGAATGGTTTCAAAGAGTGATGGAAATACAGAATAATGCTCAACTCATTTACATATACTTTTACAGAAGCCAGGAGGTCACAGTGACCTTCATCCATCCATCCATCTCTATGCATAAAAAAACAATTAGAATAATTCTGTGTTTAAAGATATTTTCTTCTCTTGACTCACAGTATACATATAGCCAAATTGCTATATAAAAACCAAGTATCCCATCATACTTACTAAACAAAATGGACTTTGCTATTTTGAGTATGTTGTACTGTTTTGCATTGGTACCCATGGCTCTCAGGAGCTAGATGTCTAGTATTGCCTGAATAACACTATGTTTAGGAGAGCTCTGGAAATGTCTGAAAAATGTCCACATGCCACATCAACACATTGCAGTGAGCACAACTGAAATGTAACTTCACTAAATGCAAAATCAGAAAGTGAGGTCTGCATCTTGTCTTTGCAATAGAACTGAAAATAGACCTTCATATGCCACTGTAGTTATGAAGGTTTCATCACTAAAGGAATAATACTCATTACGCTCTCTCTGAGATCTTACATCACAATATGAAAACATTATTTTTCCAATATATTTAAAAGGCTCATCCTTGAAAAATTCTGTTGTGTAGAATCTGCAGCTTGTCTAGACAGGTACTGATGTCCTGCAGAGGTGACTGGAGATGCTTTAGACTCTCCACAACAAAAACCTTAACCATTGCAACCACTTTTTACAAATACTTTGAAAATAAGGTGTTTGAAACTTGTCCTCTTTAAAATATTCCTCTGGAGCGTGTGACCAGACAGAAGGTGTTTTCCCTAAAAAGAAGCTATGCAAAATATATAGTTAGCCTTTTCCAATTAAGAGGCAAATAGACACTAAGACACATTGACTGGCTATTTGTACTTTCCTTCACAACAGCAAATCTTGAAATTTGTCATTATACCATGAAAAAACCTTTAAGAATTTTACCTTTTCCTTTTTTTTTTTTTTTTCCCTAGCTGGCATGCATGCTGTTGACTGTTTATCAATTACAGCCTTTAGTAAAGACTGTCATGAATTACTTTAGTTCTTTTTGTAGCTAGTAAATAACATAGTTTTGCTACATTTTTACATCCGTGTTTCACTGAGTTTATTGATGGTGTTAGATTTCAGCTCAATTTAGCTTGCAGAAGCTTAGAATTGTGGACTGGAAGTGGTCATTCATTCCGATTTCCTGCTTGAGGTGAGACTATTTCTCAGACTAAGTTATGTGAGCCACAACTTTTTCCAACCAAGTCCTGAAAAACTCCACGGGCTGAGAAACATCTCTGTACAACCTGTCCCAGTGCTGCACTAGTTTTTGCTAGCAAAACCATGCTTTCTAATGCCACTCATGTAAAACTTGAACCTCCCAAACCACGATTTTTGGTTACTCTCTCTGTTACATCATCTACCACTACCAAGAATTGGTCTCTTATTTTTGTAACTACCCTCCAAGTAATGATAGGTAGCTGTAGGATCACCCCTTAACCTTTTTTTCCTTAGGGGAAGACATAAATCAATCCTTCAGTTTTCTTCACAATATACATACTGTAGGCCCTGGACCTGCTGGTAATCCTTCACTCTATTTTGTCAACACCCTTCTTGAGGGGAGATTAATAAAACTGGAGGGGATATTCCAGAGCCAGCCTCACCATCATTGTGGTGAGTGTAGTGTGTGATAACAAACGTCCTTGACCTGCTGTCTACAGTCCTCCTCTAGTAGCCCAGCACATCAGCCAAGTTTACCTGATGTGCAGCTGCCACACTGGTGCATGGAATTCTTCCACTTTTCTTTACTGCAACATATGAGCTACCTCTTGGCCCACTCCTCAAATTTATCAAGATTTCTGCTGAGACTCTGCAATTGCCTGTTAGCCACTTAACCTCGGTTAGTGCTACATTTCAATTGTGTTGCTCAAAATGGTTCTGTGCCTCTGGAAACTCTGTCATTTGACCCCCCCTCCAAGGCTCCACCCCCATTCATTTAAACCTCCTCTCATTCATGTGGTATATAATCTCTCATGGTTAATGACATACACAGGGACTTTGAACAAACAGAGCGTATAAATCATTTTCCTTCTTGTACTTCACAGATTTTGTCAGTGCTGGAGAAAAATAATATTTCCATTGGGTGAAATAGGAGTTGGATGTGAACTACATGTAAAGAAGAATAGATACTGTAATTTATAGAAAAATGTCTTTGATAATGAGAATTGGATTTTTTTCTAAAACGAACTCAGGCACTTACTAACTCATTTATTATTAATGTGCTTTTCCAATATATATTAATGCAATTTCCTTTACAAGTTGCACATTCTGGATCTTCTTACTTTTCCTATATGGGAGAACAATAGCAGGAAGGAGAAATATGTGTGTATTATTTAAACTGAGGAAGGGACAGGTGCAAAATTAAGTGACTTCTAGTTCAATAGCATGAAATGTTTACATAAATTCAAATGGAAGCCACTTAGTTATGTGGTAGGAAGATATCTGCAAGAACTGATGTCATGCAAGGATAATGATGCATGAGGTACTATTCTAATACTTTTACTGCAAGGTACAAGGAAGTAACTACAATATCCTGAGAAAGAATGCAATAGAGATTTGTTAGAGCACATCAGGCATTTATGAGGTTATATGGGTGTTGAAGATGGGGCAAACTGCTCTGCAGTCAAATGAATGAGATTCAGGGTGATTATTTTACTTGGTTAACTGTTATTGAAATTTAAAAATCTGTGTGGCTGTCCTTCGTTATAGGAGTTTTTAGGAAACAAATGGACTATCCACACTTGTTTATATGTCTTGTAACAATAATAATAACTGATGTTGGGTATTCCATAAGTTACTTGAAATGTTCATTTGAATAATTTCTACAAAAGTCTTAGTAGCAGCTTGGAAGTAGTCATTTTTTTGTCAGAGTGATGTGAGACATTTTGTAGAGTATATGTAAGTGTCCTTAGTGCTATCTTTACTTTTAAATGACAAGACTTAATTTTCAGCTAGGTTCCAGTGACTCAACATATCTAGTCATAGCTGACATACTGGAAATATTTTCTAGCTAAGCTGCTCCTTGACAGAAAGCTAAATTTTTGATGAAATTACCCCCAAAGATTTTCTGCCTTACATGAAGAATAAACTTGCTTTTTTTTTTTTTTTTTTTTTTTTCTGAATCATGCAATTCCTTGAAATGACCAAAGCTTTTCTTTATGGTTGAACTTTGTTGCATTTATGCTGAAATTAAAGATGTGTTTTCTGAATGGTGTCTTTGCAAAGTGCTGTCCATCAGCAACGAATAAACTACATCATCTATCGTAGCTCTTGGCTCTGCAAGTGTAACACCTAATTTTCTTTCTTTTCAGAGAAGGAGACCACATAGTGCCTTCCCAGTGGCTTTAACCAGCTTGAGATCCTGGCCAACAGTGAAAATCAGCCTCCTGACTGAAAACTGTTTCAAATACAGCTGTGTTGTACCACCTGGCAGGAGGCATAAGACAGTGCAGGTCTCCTTTCCTGAGCTCCTGGTTGTAATAAAGTTCAGCCATAGAATCATAGAATAGTTAGGGTTGGAAAGGACCTGAAGATCATCTAGTTCCAATCCCCCTTTAACTAACAACAGAAACCAGACACTTTAACTGAGTCAAAACTACTGGCTTAAAAGAAACAGGGAAAACCCAATAAATCAGCATGAATGTTTTGCAGCTGAACGGTCACTAAACTGACCAACTCCTGTGATGCCATGACTGCACCACATTTTGCAAGGCTTTTGACTTGATCTCCTGTAGTATCCTAGTACCCAGATGGGTGAGTTAGGGATTGGATACACAGATTGTCAATCAGATGGAAAATCAGAAGAACTGCTAGGCTCAAGGGATTCTGTGACCGTAAGCATGAAGTATGATGGCTTGTTGTTCACTGTGTCCATCAGGAACAGACTGAGGCCCATATTGATTAACATCTCTGTCAATAACCTGAATGACAGAAATTTTGCTCTCAGGAAGCCTGCCAAGGATACCAAGTCAGGAGGTGGTAGATATGCTGGAGAGCATGCTGAGATGAACCTGTAATTCCCAACAGGCTGAAGAAAGTGTGGCGGGAGCCTCAGAAAGCTTAACAAGGTAGAGAATAACCTCCTGCAATGCTACAGAGGGTGGTATGAGTAGTTGGAAATTAACTTTGCAGGGAATATTTTAAGTGCCATCTGCAACTGCCTCATGGGAAGATATAGAGAAGGCAGAACCAGACTCTTCTGGGAGTGCAAGTGACAGGACTGGGGGCAACAGGAACTTATCAAAACATGGGAATGAGAAACAGTTTCCACTGGAAAATTTCAGTTGTGCTCAAACAGGTTTCCCTGAGAGACTGCGGAGTCTCCATCCTTGGGGAGATACTCAGAACTCAACTGTTCAATGTCCTGAGCAATCTGGTCTAGTTCAACCCATTTTGACCAAGAAGCTGGGAAAGATGACCTGCAGAGGTCCCTTCCAATTCATTTATCGTGTAACTCTCCAATTCTATAAATATGGAGTCCTCTTGAGCTGCTGAAATTTTTAATACAACAAACTGGTTGATGAGAAGCTCATCATGACCTGGAAATTTGCACTTGCAGCCCAGAAAGCCAACTGTGTGCTGGGCTGCACCAAAAGGAGCATGACCAGCAGGTTGAGGTAGATGATTCTCCCCCTCCACTCTGCTCTGGTGAGACTCCCACCTGCAGTGCTACATCCAGCTCTGGGGGCTCCAGCAGAAGGAGGATGTGGAACTTTTGGCACAAGTCAAGAAAACGGGACTGGAGCACTTCTCCTATGGAGACAGGCTGAGAGAGCAAGTATTGAACAGCCTGGAGAAGAGAAGACTCTAGGGAGAATTTAAAGCAGCCTTCTAATACCTATAGTGCGCCTAAATCAAATCTGGAGAGAAACATTTTACAAGGGCAAGTAGTGACAGAACAAGAAGTAATGGCTTTAGAGAAAAAAAGAGAGTGCAGATTTTAAAGAAAGCATGTAGATTTAAATTAGATATTAGGAAAATATCCTTCCCTGTGGCACAGGTTGCCCACAGAAGATGTGGCTGCCCCATCCCTGGCAGTATTCAAGGCCAGGTCAGACTGGTCTAGTGGGAGGTGTCCCTGCCTGCGGTGGGGGGGTTGAACTGGATGATCTTTAAGGTTCCTTCAAACCCAAACCACCATTCTATAATTCTATTAATCTGTCTTCCTTTGTCAGTCAATGGGTTGTAATTTCCATGGTTACAAAGGAATTTCTCTTTCTGATTTTTTTCTGCTTGTTGATTAAATACCATCTTTTAAGAAGACCTAAATGAAGGTGGAAGAATTCCTGATAATTACAGGATTAGTTTTTTTGCCATGCTGTACTATTCGGGTACTCTAGCAGACAGGGAGTTTGGAAGACAATGCTCAGCAAATTGTCTGCGTAATGGCTGTTGGTGCCAGCAAAAAATGACATTTAATCTTCTGCAAGTTGCTTATTGCACAAAAGTAGCTAAAGTAAAGGAAACTCCTCTCATCTGGTTTATCAGAGTCTGGTTAGCAACCTTCCACATGAGAACAGCCTGATTTCAAGTCAGTTATTCCTGGTTTACAAGATAAGAAGGCAATCAAGTTCATTATAAGAAAACAATCAAGTTGTATTCCTGGGTCTAAAGCCACTAATGAGAATGAACAGTAGTTAAACATTTAGCATGTATTTCTGCAGAGAGGAACAAGTAGGATTTAGTTATCAATTGAAATTTCTTGTTTCGTTGCTCTTTGTGTTGCTTTTTAACTGATTTAGAAAGATACTCAGCAATGTCTGCTTTGCTGTAAAATGAAGGCTTCACTAACTGCTATTTACCTTAATAGTTTTCAGATTGCAACCCACATAGCTGCAAAAAGGGAAACATCAGCTATATTTACAATGTCAAAAAAGACAACATTTTTTTTTCCGTAAGCTTTCATCTTGTTTGCTCCCTTAAAAGCACTAAAAATGAATAGAAAAGAATTTCCTGGGGAAAACTCTGAAACACTTAGATAAAATAGAAGGAAATGACAGTGAAAGAGAATGACTGGCCTGTATGTCATGGATGGGGGTGGGAGATTTCAAATTATAAAGGAGAGGGTAAGAAGCAGAGTGTTTCTTCATAGACAGTGGTTAAAAAGTTGTGACATTATCAATCATTTGTATAGGACAAGAGATTTGCATTTCTCCATACTGTGAGAGATAAACAGATAGATGGATCTGTCATGGGTTTACATTTTAAAGGAAGGGGAAAAGTCAAAGGAACACAGCACTGCACATGTAACCTTCACAGCTTTCAAGTTTTAGAGAACAGTTGAAGTTTTTATAAGGTTGGGAGTGGCTACAGTTGAGAAACACTTTCTGAGTAACTTCTACCAGAATAAGGTGTTTCAAATCAACCTATCTCTTTCCTTAAAAGCTGTATTGATTTCACTGAAAAATTCTGCAGTCAGGAAAGTTTTAACTTCATGAAAGATTCAGACTGCATTTTGGAATCTATTTGAAAAACAAAAATAATTGTTATTTGATGACTTTAGATGATATTATGTAAGTAGCATAAATTGTGCTTGTATACATTTCTGAGTGCCTGTATAGCCAGCAGAGAAAAAGATGCGTCTTTGTCTTCTGTAGTGGTGATTCACAAGAACAGGGAAAGTGTATTTGGAGGCTGAGACAATCGCTGCCCTCCATTTGCTAGAAAGGGGCCCTACACACACTTGAGCTTGGAAAGCATTTTTCTAAGGCGGTGTGTGATATTTCTTTTCAGTGACACAAACAATAAAACAAACATCAAACTGCCACTGTCATTGAAGTGGATTTCAGACAGCTTTGGAACAGCCAAGCAGATTGCTTTGCCCCTTTCCCATAGATGAATTAAGTCAACTTTCTTATTTGATCCTAAACTGCATTAGCTAGAGATATGCCACACTCCCAAGCAGCAAAGCATTGACTAAATCAGTGTTCATGAGTCACATCTAACAACCGCTGCAGCTAAGAGCAAATTTGGCAGAGGGATCACATTGTTATACCCTCTGTTTTGTATATCATCAGCTGGAGTTATTTTTCAGAACAATGCTGAATGCCTATTACATACTACTTCAAGTATGCAGTATATTTTAATACTACACCAAGAAGACATTTCATTTTCATGAATGTCATGAAAGGAGACAGAGAGGTAATATTTGTATTAAGGTGACCCTCAGGGATGTAAAACCAAAATAATTTTAAAGAAGATTAGGTAAACTGCATTTAATTATTTCTTTTTATGCTGTTTTTAAGAATGAAATTTTTAGGTAGCTTAATGAAAATTCAAAGGGAATTTAATCTAATCAAATTCATGCTACCTTAGCCCCTAAGAATCTAAAGCTGTAAGAATGTTCCACTTTAAATACATACCTTTATATAACTCAGATGATACATCTTCTCAATTCTGATCATGTTGTCAACCTGACAGTTGAATTCCTGCATATTCTAAAGTGTTTTCTTTCAATAAATACAACACTTCTAGGCTGGAAGATGCTGGTTGCTGTCAGACTTCATAATTTTGACATATTGGTGATGTCAAACCTCAGTATTGCTGGCTGGTAGACCCTCATATAACCTCACTGAGAAAATAATTAAATACCCTTTTACCTAACAAGTGAAATAGTAGAAACTGCTACCAAAGTCACAGACCAGCAAGGGGCTAAGGAAAGCCTGGACTGTACCAGTCAAAAAGCTTTTGCTGGGACAATTTGCAAACACAGTTGACGGGTTCAGACTAGATCATAAAAGTGCATGTGTGAGAATGTGAAGTGAACCTAATGAAAATGCAGCTAAAAGAGAGACAGGGCCAGCCAAGAAAGTACCAGCAGCATGGCCCTGGAAGAAATCCAAAGTAGGAGTGAAAGTTCTAATTTTGGACAGAATGCTGGCTTAAAACAGATTTAATTCTCTAAACAAAGAAACTGCCTTCTGTTGTTTGTCCCTACTGTGTACTTTCTTTGTAAATAAAGAGTAACACACACCCCAAATCTCAAACTCTCCATATTTAACTTGTTTTCCATCAAGAGTCTTGGCTGCAAGCAGAATTATGTGCCTGGAGTACTGATATTTGGTTTATAGCTACTGTTTTTCTAAAATCCACTGCCTTCGTTATCTCTATTCTCCATCTTCTTTTGCACAGCTACAAGGAAGTATTGATCTTTGGCAGGAAAGAAAAAAATAAATGTCAGTTCAGGAATCTAAACACAGTTTGGTTTTTCTTCTTATATATTGTGCATCGATATCTTTCTCTTCCTGCACTGCTCCCTGGCAATGTGGAGCACCTCTCCAGAAGGGCATAGAGTCATAGCATCATAGAATCAGTTAGAATCATAGAATCAGTTATAATTGTAGGATAATTTAGAGTGGAAAAATCTTTTAAGATTGTTGAGTTAAACCATAAGCATAACACAGCCAAGTCCTCCACTGAATCATGTTCACAAATGCCACATCTAAGTATCTTTTAAACACCTCCAGGGATGGTGACCAAACCAGTTCTCTGGGCAGCCTGTTCCAGAGCTTGACAACCCTTTTGGTGAAGACTTCATTCCCAATATCTAATCTAATCCTCCCCTGGCACAGCTTGAGGCAGTTATCTCTTGTCTTATTGCTTGTTGCTTGGGAGACTGACACCTATCTTGCTACAACCAGGTAGGTGTAGACAGTGAAAAGGTCCTGCCTGGGATTCCTCCATGCTTAACCGCTCCCCGTTCCCTCAGCTGCTACTCATCAGATTTGTGCTCCAGGTGCCTTCCCAGCTTCATTGCCCTTCTTTGGACCCACTCCAGCACCTCAATGTCTCTTTTGTAGTGGGGCACCCAGAACTGAACACATAATTTGAGGTGTGGCCTCACCAGTGCCCAGTATAGGGGGATGATAACTGCCCTGGCCCTGCTGGCCACACTATCTCTGATAGAGGCCAGAATGATGTTAGCCTTCTTGGCTGACTGGGGACAACCTGGATCATGTTCAGCTGGGTGTTGACCGACTGTCCCAGAGAATGGGTAAAAAGTGTGAGTGTGAGAGTACAAGCAATAAGAGAACACTTTTGCGTCAACTGAAAACTAAAATATATGTTCCCCATTTCTTTCCTCCTGCTATTCCAAACCTCTCTTTCCCCTTCAGGTAACGAGCTAAGGAGAGCTTTATAAAAACCCTTGGTTTGTATTGGTGCCTTGGTATTCTTGTGTGAAACACGTAGTTCATCCAACTTGCTGTCCTCCAAGAAGAACATTGTGCATCAGCTCAGCTGAGGTGACCATACTAATGAAATCCATTGCAGGCCAAGGTAGGTTTCCTTTACAAATAGGATTAAGAGCTCTGATAAGGAGGGAAAAGGAGAGGAGTAAAGTCATCTCAAATAACTGGTTTAACTGGCAGATGATGAATCTCTCTCTAATAGGTTAGCATTCTTGACAGCAAAATGAATGCAATCAAACTCTGCACTGGCACCTTGAATTCCAATTTAGATTACCATCTCCATGGCCCACTTTATTAGCAAGGATTTCCAGTCAAACATATGCATATGAATATGGAATAAGTGATGCTGAAGTACAGCTTTCAGTCAAGACCCATATCTTTACTGGATAGAATTTTTCTTTATCTAGCTCAGCATCTTTGACTGTCTGCGCTGCTGCTCAGGCAGAACAAGAAGGAAGTTCGCATGTCAGGAAGATTGCTTCCTATTGCAGCATGAATAACCCAACTGGTAGCAAGTTGGCTGTGTGCCATTCAAAATTGAACAGCTAAGTCAAACTAGGTCAGGTTTACAATTTACCAGGGTAATACCATCCAGTCAGACACCAACACAGGAGCATTTTCAGATCAGTCTGCTCAGCCATGGGAGGAGGCAGAGAGAGCAAAGGAAGTCTGGCTGTCAGAAACCTTGTTTTATCTTCTACTGTAAAAAGCCAACTGGCAGCTGATCAGGCATTCAAAGTTGAAAGGTCTAGTGGCACCTGTTTTAGGTACATCCCTTCCTCAGTTATTGGGCTGAAAGTGTAAGCATCAGGCAGCAGCCTTAACTGACATCTAAAGCTGTTTTCCATTTCAGCTGTGCAGTGGACTACATTGATGTGTAAGTTCTGTGTGCATATCTTGCCTATGGGTGCAAAGCTCTGGTTGATATTGTCATCGCTGGTGGATGAGGTAACCACTTTCTGGCTGGCCCAATCTACTGCTAGTTAAAGACAGGGAACAGACGTGGGATGCTGCCAACACCTGTTAAAATGGCTCCATGAAGTCCTTTTTACTCTCGTATGCGGTAAAGCAAAAGCCGGTTCTGAAAGTTAATTCAATTTTCCTGTGGATTATGGTTTAAAAATTTACCCTTTTGAAAAAAAAAATCCCTCAAATGTTGGAAGACAAGAGAGTTAAAATTGTCATTTAAAGGTGGAGAGTGCAATTGCATCCACCATAAATACAAAGCTACTATTACTTTCTTGTGGAGTGAACCTCAACATTCACAGAGCAGCATGAAGTTTTGCTCTGTATTTTCATTTGTTCTTATATTACTAACATAACCACCTACCTGCTTCCCACCAGAAGAGAGGATTTGCCAGTTCAATCTACCTACAGGAAAGAATAAAACACAAGCTAAAGAAGGAAAGAGCAGAAGGAAAAAAGGTTGCTTGAAAAGACAGTCTGATAGCACTTGCTATTCCTTCTTTTACAAACAGTGATGCTATTCCTTCTTTTACAAAGTAGAACTTCGTAATTACAAAATGTATACACTAACAGGACATTATTCAGGCTCTACACAGAAGGTTTGGAAGCGGATTTTGAGCAGGTGAGGAATGGGTTCAAGCATCTCCATCAACATGGAAACCAAGTGAGCTCATCCACTCAATGAGGGAGATTTGTCAGTGGAAGCAGCAAGTCGGTAAGAGGCAGTCAGGGGATCTGAAGAGAAGTCTTGTTTCTCCAGTGCTTGGAGGGAAAACTGAAGCTTTGATGTCTAACTTTGCTTTAAAGGTATTGGAAACTTGTAAGGAAAAATGAGAAGAGGAGCATAAGGACTGGTTATCCTTTTCAGATGGCTATTGGAGGCATCATGAGACAGGCTTATACCCTGCAGAAGTGAAGGACCTCAGAAAATGGAGGTAAGTCTAAGTGCAGGGGGAAGCTAGAAGAAGTGAAATTCAGAACTGTGTCTCAGTTATGACTATATGTTTCTGCCCTGATGAGCTCTGAGGCTGTTTTTTTGACAGAGCTGGTGACTCCCAAGAGTATTCATGCTCTCCTGAAAGGCATGTTTCTTAAAATAATTCCTGCTGATGTGACAGAGCAGGTCAAAACAAGACTCTGTCTCTTTCATCCACTCATTGAGCTTTATAGGAGAAAGTCTGTGAGTCATGGTAGTGGTGACGCGCAGATATAGCATAGTCCCTTTTTGTATGCCTTTTGCATTCCTTTCTCCCACCAGTGGGAGGCTGACACCAGTGCCCCAGCCTGGTTGTGGGCCATTTCGGCAACCCTGGCAGCAGTGGAGCATCTGCTTCAGTCTGGAGCCATTGGGTCAGTTTGAAGCTTGTTGCCTTCTAACATTGTGGGGAAAATTCTCACATCTCTTCTGTACAACTGATCTCAATGGCTTGCACCCCACAAGAACAAGCTGGAAAGCTTTTGCCCAGTAACCAGTCTGTAAAATGCAGTGGTCAGGAGGTATCAGCTGAGGAAGTGCCTTGGCTGGAGAAGACAGGAGACTGGAGATGTGTGGTTGCTCTGATGGCCTTCCCTCTGGGCATGCTTCTGCCTAAATGATTCAGAAAGTGACAGGAGGGTCAGTAATGTGAAAGAATATTATAACAAAACCCCTCCATAATAAGGCTTGAAAAGCTAAGTATTTAATTGAATGTCTTTGGAGAATTTCCAGGTTTTAATACTGTAGGATAGTTTTTAACTTCCTGGGCAATTAGGCCTTGTCTTCATTTTAGCATCATACAGAGGCTCTAAAAAGAAAGACATTTTAGGGATATTCAATGTTTATTTTAGAAGGTGTTAATATTGGAAAAATTATTTATTGTGCTGCTTTATGAAGCTCTTTCTTGTGGATTATATGAATGGGATGATTGTAGGATTCTTATGGTTGTGGTCTATCCAAAGTGGACTTTTGTCATGTGTCTTTTTCATGTCACATATAGAAGTAGTTGCATTATAAATATACTCTTTTAGACTATATTGCTAATTCATAGGATATGGAGATACATGAGAGATTAACAGTCTTTTTATACTATGAGTGAATCTGTATGTTTCTGCTGCCTGCTATTACCCACACATTTACTCCGTAGGCTGAAATGAGCAAACCCAGAAACGCTGAAATGTTGGCGTTTTTTTATTTATCTAAAAATGTTTTCATAGAATCATAGAATAGCTAGGGTTGAAAAGGACCTGAAGATCAACTTCCAACCCCCCTGCCATGGGCAGGGGCACCTCACACTAAACCATGCCACCCAAGGCTCTGTCCAAATGAGCCTTGGACGCCGCCAGGGATGGAGCATTCACAACTTCCTTGGGCAACCCATTCCAGTGCCTCACCACCCTTACAGTAAAGAACTTC